>ARYC01018830.1:0-16756 GCA_000711775.1 Oxytricha trifallax
AAATAAGTAATTTGTGATTAATTAGATATTAAATTGATAAATTAACAGAATATAAAACCAATAATCAAATTTAAATGAAGAGAGGTAAACGCACTCATTATCGCCCTCATAATCGACACTTTTTTCAATCATCATTCAATCATCATGCTTAGTCACAGTTTTAGATATTAGAGTGTATGTATGTGAATTATCATTGTAGTTTATGTCTGGCGATTGAGTTAGACGAAATCGCAGCCTGCGGAAGATCCATCATTGCGTGATGGGTCTTGCGATTTCGTCTAACTCAATCGCCAGACATAAACTACAATGATAATTCACATACATACACTCTAATATCTAAAACTGTGACTAAGCATGATGATTGAATGATGATTGATAAAAGTGTCGATTATGACTGCGATAACGAGTGCGTTTACCTCTCTTCATTTAATTTTGATTATTGGTTTTATATTCTGTTAATTTATCAATTTAATATCTAATTAATCACAAATTACTTATTTTAAAATTACAATCATATTATAAATCTCTAATTTTAACGAATGAGTATATATCCCTCTCTTAACATAACCGAGGTCAATAACTCAGGATTGGAGGAAGGAGAGATCGTCAATCAAATATCTCTTATCGATTCGACTAACCTTGACAATAGTTAGATATAGTAACTCACTGATAAATTTCAAAATTTGAATGAAGCTACTGCTCAAGACCCCAATCGTTAAAACTAATAGTATACTGCTTTCAATGGCAACCCTTCAGATCGCCACCACCACTACGCTGTATGATATTACATTTTAATATTTTTAGAAGGCTTCGCAGTCAAGAGGAGCAGCTGCTCAAGGATTCAAACCAGATGTAAGTATGAGTATGAATGATGGCAATGCTAATCCATTAAATGACAATGACTATGAATTGGCGAAGCAAACGTTATTGGAAATGAAGAGTCGCACTATGGATTTGGTGGATTTGAAGACAAGAATGATAATAGCGCTGACCACTTTGATCAGTCTGCAATACAAGTAACCAATAATAGCAATGGCACTGGCGATATGATACTTGGCAACTAAAAGAGAAACTTACCTGTATACGCTCCTATTGCTAACCAAGTGCATTTCAGGGATGAATACAATAGCTTTATGAAAGATAAGGAGTCAATGCAATTGCTGCTTGAAGAATAGAAGCAGCCAATCCAGTCTAATAATTTTAAATATAATAACGTCAACTAAAGAGCTCCAGCTGGCCAGTAATCCAACTTTAATGCAAACAATAGAAATCAAAGCCAACCAAATTCTAGTTACTAAACTATCGCTACTTAGGATTTCGCTAAGCTGATGAAATCAAAGAAGGAGATTTATGATGTACTTACCAGCCAAGGTATGATTTCTTGCTAATATTATTATAGGCCAATATTACTTGCCCCCATATCCAGAATGCACACTCGAATATTTGAAAGGGGTATTCAGCGAGATAAGAAAGTAAGAATCGAATGTTCAACTATTACTGTAGGTACTCCTAAATCACGAAGTTAGAATAATAAACGTGCACAAACTGAATGAACTGACTGTTATATCGCTGATCGAATAAGTTAAGCACGATTAGCATGTGAGCTCCTACCTGCCAGATATGAAAGATAAGCGATCAGTCAATCGATAATTCTTGTATAACGTACTATTCTCATATTAAATTTTCTAATCTCATACTATAGATTATCAATACAGTCAAACCCCACTTCTTCCCTGAAAACATTCGAGCAAGCCTCGAGAAAAGAAAGGAATTAAGAACAGTTGGGAAGGAAAAGGTGATTCGCATTAGCAACGAGATGTACAACTTGTTCAACAACGCCATAAATCTAAACCCTAGCTAGAGAGGCCGAGCTTTCCAAATGTTGGGTATTGGAACTAAGAAGCGCAAGCTACCCAATCGACCTGAAAACTAATTCAAGCAACCGAAATTTAATTTGCAAGACTTCACGCCTGGGTTGTTTGATCCAGCTGAGATGATGCAGAAGACCAAGCGATACAAAACAAATAATTTCTCGAGTTAAGGAGGTGGAGCAGCTGGGTTGATGATGATCAAGTCATCGGTTTAACCGAATCCAGTTGGATCCAACACTCAAAGCATGAGCATGATTCAACCTCAAACTTAGAAGTAGAATTGATAAGTCATAGCTTTTAATTTTTCAATTTTTCTACTTGATACTAATCTGCAAACTTTAATGCATCTTTGAAATTAACGCCATTAATTAACAGCTAAATTTCTAAAATTTTATATTAACCTAATATTTAATCACCCTTGATTTTTGACTTTATTCTCAATGTAAGCAATCTATTTGTATTGTCATTGATAATAAGAAGCAGTAGTTGAAAGGAGGTGGAAGTGCTATAAAATTTATAAGATTAAGTATTTTTTTAATTTGTAAGAGTTGCTTTGAAAATTTATATGATTAAGGTATAGGGTAAATTTTATTAAGAATTATGTTATAAATTATAAATTATCATAAATCCGCGGTTCCACCATCAGCAACCCTACTAAAACATATCAAAATGATCAAGTTTAAAAGTTTAGCCATTCTATGATAGTTTGGCTGACATTCAAGTATACAGGTTTGACCCTCTGGGGCATCCAAAGGAAATGAGGAGGGTCTTCCTATAAGTATCCATTCTAAAAAATGTCAGACATATTCCAACCATATTAACTTTAAAATATTTTCAACGCGTTTTATTTGCGCAATGAAGGCAAAATCTATTGCTAATAAACTAACTAATCTTCTTAACTAAGATGTTTATGAAATCGGTGCATTCATGGAATTTGATGATGATTCTCTTTACACTTACCATTAATGCCAACTTTACGAATATGCTGGTCTTTACTTGTTGAAATACGAAGCCTTCGAAGATGGTGATGATTCATTTGTTTCAAGCATTGAGTTCAACATCACTATTGATTAAAACATGCCATATATCCAATTTTCATTGGATGCACTGAAGATGAAGTTCTCTATCAAGCTCATACCTTTAGATGGACTACTGATTTAAACTTCGACCCAGAGGGCGATGAAGTAATCTTCTCAACTATCGTTCTTGACACTGCAGTTATTGAGTTATTTAATCCTACCTGGTTCTCAATTGTTTCAAACAATGCCACTCACATGATCATTGAAACTAAGGAAACACATATTTTAGACAAAGTAAAGGGTTATCAATACTACATTAAGGTGACTGTCAGCCATCAATTAAACACTGACACTTCAAACTTTTACCAAATCAGCTTAGTTATTATGATTGATTCAACTCCATAGCTTTACTCAAAAGTCAACCTATCTCTTGCAATATTTTTGTCGATACTTACTTCTCCTTCACTCTTAACAGTAAAGACTTCTCTGATAATGAAAATGATGATCCAATCTTCTATTGCGATTTACTTTCAACTTCTAACGATACAGTATGGTTAATAGAAGAAGTCTTATTTAAATGACTTTATAGTTGCATCATATATAGGTAATCCCGCTTTTAATCTCTATAATATTAAGTTTAAATGTTAGGTTATTTTAAGAATAAAGCTACAGACAAATCCCCAAACAAAATCTCAAAGTAAGAGATCTTATTTTTATTTCTTTGTAGGTATGCACTAGCAAAGAGTTAATTTGATAAGCATCCTTGCGATTAATGTGGCTTGTGGATGCTCAAACGCAAGCTCAAGCAGCACTGCTAACGCAAGCATCAATAACCTAACTTCAATGATTAAGAACTTGATATCATCAATCCAATTATTATTCCTACAAATATTGACACTGATAGTTTTCCCTCCATTTGTAATACTTAAGTCATGATATAAATGGAAGCACCTTAGTAGAATGCTCAGTTAGAGCACTCGTTAGTTTTACTAGCTCCAATTGAAATGGAGCTTAAACATCTTAATGTGTTCAATCATCCCAATCCTCCAGTAAAAGTAATGAAATTTAACCTAAAGTTAAGAGAACATTGGAATCTTACTAATACACTATCTCCTATCGTCAACTTAAAGATTCCTGAACATTCGGTAAGCTGTATTAATGTTAATAATTCTTAAGGTTGCTATAACCAAGAAGGTCCAAGTTTTGGAAGACACTGATGAGGGAGAGATACATAAGAATCTTAAAACTTAAGTAATGTTGACGCCTGACTAGCTTTGTATATTAAAAGATTTGCTCTTAAGCGTTGCATCCCTATAATTATTAAATAGGAAATACTCAGAGGTAGCTGAGGGTAAGAAAGATATTATTTACTTATTTATTAGAGCGAATGCCAAAGTGTGTGCTCAAGCTATTCAAATCTTTGAAGTCATCAATCTTCTAAAGTTACTTGAATGGGCAACTTCACAAGAGTTTCATCAACGTGTTTCATGCCTATCTTGATGAATACAATCGTGACATCACTGAGCAGCTTAGTTATTATTAAGTTCTTGAGAAGGTACAGTTAGATGTCTTCGACTTTTTCAAATTAGGAAAGTTCGATTTTCTTGAATTCAACACCTCACTTACTTTGAGGCCAGGTAAATATAAAGAGCGTCCTCGTAAAGGATGGATCCCTTAGCAGCCTTCCACTAAGCACTTAAATTCAGCAAGAGCGCTCTGCGCGTAAGGGATTCGCATAGCCATGATTTTTTAATCAATTGTCAACTATTTTGTAAACATCCGCCTTAGACCTAAGACTCCAAGATTCAATTGCTTAATGCTATTACTAAACAAGTGGCTAATAACCAATAAGTCAGTGCGCAGTAGCGATCTTAAATGTTCTAAGGGATCTAGACTCCTTTCAATTGCAAAAAATCTTGAGGATTAGCTCTGGTTAGTCCTTGATTCTTCTTCAACAGTTACTCAAGGTGATGACTAAAAACTGGAGAAGTAGTTGTATGCCGACATCTTTAAAGATGAGTTGCTTCACCAACCAAGATTAAAGGCAAGATTGTAGAAACGACTTGAGAAAGTAAGAAAGCTATGCAGTCTTCCAGACTTATCCAAACCATAGAAATGTAAACCCAAGACTACTTATCTTGTATCAACTTCAAAGAAGGATCTCTGGATTTATGATTGCAACTGCAGAATTCATTGCTTTCATGTTTGATTGCTAGACAAGCTTAAATATTGAAAATTGAGCCAAATAAGGATTGATAGCTGATAATGCCTTGAAACAATTTAAAAAGTTAAAACTAAATTTCTCTAATACCATTCACTCTCTACTGCACTTTTCATTAATATACTGCCAAGTTAAGTGAAATGTATATTCTATTCACCTCGTGTTTTTCATATTATCTTCACTTTTGAGTTGTAGTTAATAGAAATTATACATACTTAGATAGTAAAGTAGATAATCAATGAGGTTGTATATATTATTCCAACATCTGGTCATATAGTTCCAGAAGAATATACTCTAAAGATATTCAAGTATAGCATTTTCAACTTAGGGTATTCCAATGTTAGTGATTATCATTTTTTATAAATGGTTACAAATTTAATTTATAGCTTACTTTAGTAGAGAGCGAGCAAGCATTAGTAGTCAAACTAATAAAGTAACAGAGTGCCATCGATAACATCTTTACTTTCCCTAAAATTTTAAGAGTGGTTAATACTCATCTGTCTGCCAATTTTAATACTAAGCAATCAAATTAATTAAGAAGTAGCATTCAATTAATTACTATTAAATATGGAAAGTGCAAGCACTGCCAAGAAAGTCTACTGCTACTGCCTCCACTGCAGCTCCATCAATCCGAAGAGAATTACGTGGAGCAACTATGCGAGACACATCCAGAACTTTCATTGTGAGCGCTACTAATAACTCAAATCAATTAATGGCAAGCGCAAAGATAAGGAATCCAAGATTTTTGTTGATTACGTACTTGAAGAAGATGTAGTATGTGTTGATGTAGATTCTCAACTTTACAAGCTTCGAGATGAAGTTGACTTGAGCAAATACAAAAGCTTCCTCAAAGATGGTATTGGTACTGGAGAGCCCTCTAAATCAAAGTAAATTGCCTCGTTCAACCAAGTCAAAGCATAATCACAGTTTGAAATAAGCAGAAGTAAGATCAAACCCAAGCTCTGGATATACATGAAGTAAAAATCAATTCAAAAGTCTAGGATCAAGCGCAAGGCATACATTTAAAAACTTCGCGATAGCATTGCCACTTTACATGCAAGATGTGAGAATCTAGAAATAGAAAACAAACGATTAAGATAATCTAAAACAAAGTAATAGAAATAATAGAAAGGTAAGTTATTTGATAGGGTAGCTCCTAATTATATAAGAAATAGTAATTAACTAAATACTTTAGGTAGGTAATAACCTATCTAAAAAGCGAAAAGTCACAAGTTATAGGCCAGTAGAAAGTTGAAGAAGTTTGCAGCTGAGATGGATTAAAGTGATGAGAGTGAGAGTGAAGACAATTTTATATCCACAAGTATGCCAAAGGAATCAAAGTTTGACGATGCGGTAGATTCTCAATCTTCAAGTTAGAGCAATGAAGTTGACGAAGAAATGAAATAAATAACTTCATAAGCAGACTCAAGCAGCAGCAGAAGCAGTGAAGATATAGATGAATTCGATTTTGACATTCACTCAGAAGTTGATTGTGTAATAACACCATAGAAGGTAACATCCAAGAAAGATCATAAGCACGATCTCGAAGAATCGACGATTGACAAAAATTCCGAACCTTGGATAGACAATGCAAAAGTTCTAAATTTGAAATTAAACTCTGAGTCGAACTTAAAGTATATTGGGGTTTTACGCTAAGACTTGTTGAGCAATAATGCAACTTCATACTTCTAGTATTACAATTAGATGATTAAGCTTATCAAACAGGGTGTCTTCTCATTTAAGGATAATGAAGATGATTACGTGAAGACACTTGCAAAGTACTTGAATTTCTTGGGGTTCGTTTAAATTAGAATCATGTACTTGCTTTCAACTAAAGAAGTCGTCTTCCAGATGAAAGATTTGCAAAACGATTTCCAATACAGTTGGATGAAACTTTATTTAGGCCAGCACGCTAAATATAGAGCAAATCACGAATTCAACCTTTTGAAAGATCACAGAGATGCCAAATTCATTCTGCCTTGCTAGAATCTCTTCTTTGACAGTGATGAGAGCCTTTTCATCTAAAACTTTAAGATCAACTAGAAATGCCAACCTCTTGGGAAATTCCTTATGCATGTACCAAAACTTAAGGAAGTTTTTAGACTTAGGATAGCTCTAGGTGTATGTATTGCAAATATTGAGCTAATGCAGCGAGGTATATTCGCTCCTCATCAAAGTATTATGAGATATCTTGTTGGTACCACTTCATTCAACTTGAGAGTGCTAATAACTGGACTGGACTTTGCTTTCTTGAAGGAGCGTCTCTTCAAACCTTGGAGTGGGTTCAGCATAACTTCTAACAAATTGCAGCAAGCAGCAAGAGACGACAAAGCTATTCACTAATCTAATGAATACTTGAACAAGCCAGTTGCTTTCATTCTCTACTTAGTGCTAAAGCCAGAATAGGATAATTTGATTTTGAAGGTTTCTAAAGACGGCTATCTTTCAGATGAAGAGAAGGCAGCTCCAGCGTAGGGAAATCAATTCAGAGGCTATGGATTAGTGCAACAACTCTGGTCTGGCAAGATCATTATAAAGGCTGCTGCTAATGAACTACTAGGTATGATTGAAGATGACTATCCAAGACATACCATGCACCTTAAGGATGAAATCGCATTCTTAAGCAACTGTCAGTGACTAATTCGCAAACTATTAATAATCCCTTCCCTAATACATTCACAACCTAATCTCTTGCACTATACTCTTTAATCTAATTTACTCTTCTATTCTACTTTACGATTGCACTCTACTAAATGACTAGATAATGCAGCAATCGATTGCAGTATTCATATCCACTTATATCAGGCATAAATTTTGCATTATTATGAGATTTTATCAAATTTTGGGTTTTAAGGTTGTATGGCTCCACCCTCAGATTGTATGGTTCCAGGAAGATACCCTGAAGATATCTCAAATTTCAAGGCTTGTGAAAATTTTCGATAATATTGCTTATAGCTCTGCCTACTTTATGATTGGCGAGCCTTACTTTATTGATATGATACAACACAACAGTGATGCATATATAAATGCAAATACAAGCTGATCTGAAGTATATGGGTTAGAATATAAGAGGCCAAACTTCAAAAATTCTTAGTATTTCATGACATTTAATAACAGCTTTCAAACCAACAGTTTGAGTATCTATCTTGAAACATCGATTTTTGCCTAAGAGCTCTGACTTCAACTCTAATGATGTTTTCGATGCCTCTGATACGATTAATGATGATTTGGATGGGTTTGGCATGATTAGGTGAGAGTTGGGTATGTTAAGTCAATTGGTCTTTAGTTTGAGAATAGACCTAAATTCTAAGCAATACTATGGTTAAGAAGTCAAAAACCTCTCTAAAGTCAAACTTGTCATTTCTTACCCCTTATAATCACTATACCTCCATAACACCTCCAATCAATGCAATAGAGTATAGCAACATCATATATAAGTGATAGAGTTCTATTTGAGGTGGTTTAGTCGAATTAGAGATGGTAAGTTGTAAGAATCCACTCTAAGGTTGTATGGTTCCAGATGAAGATATCCTGAAGATATCTCCAGGTTGTATGGTTCCAGGAAGATATCCTGAAGATATCTCAAAAATTCATGCAAAAGTGTATTAAGAAATCGCTGAGTATGTTAATTGCTCTACATAAAGTTGTATAGCTGCATTAGAGACAAAATATGCAAGACTCAACCTTAGGTTGTAAGAATCCAAGTTGTACAGCTCCAGTTGTATGAATCCAGCTGTATGACTCCAGATTGTATGGTTCCAGGCCTATTTAAGCCAGCGAATTTCATAATTCATTATTACATTAAAATTTCGCAAATTTGAGCAAAAATCAAACTTTTGCCTCTTGATTTTTTGCTGCCCTAACTTAAGACTCCTTCCTAACTTTTATGATATCCAATATCTAACATGCTCCTTCTACTCGGGAGCATTAGGGTCCAGCAGCAGCCTATGGTTGGATACCCTCCATTTAAGAGTAAAAGTTGTTGTATTTACAATTAAAAAGAAAATCTCTCTACTTTAGGTTAACTCTCGAAGCTTTTCAACTCTAATAGTTTAGCAGTTCCCTAAAATAATGGATTACTCAATCATAATAGGCATGCTCTATATAATTTAAGAGTATAGGGCAACAACTGAAAATGATTGTATAACTTAGTGTATAGGAGATTTAGACAATTTGGATAAATCAGTAATTTGATTTTGCAAATTTTCCCTAAAGTTACGATTATTAGAAAGTCCATGATTTTAGAATCAGAGGCTTTGATTAATTCAAAAGCTAATGCGCTGCTTAATTAGTGCATTAAGACTAATAATTCAAACGTGCATGTTCGCTGATTTACATTAAAATTTAAGGTTTTACACATTTTAGAATTACTTAAACTGAGAGATTTTAGAGATTAAAAATAAAAAATAAAATCTTTGAATTACTCAAATCGAAATCAAGCGCTTAATTGCAGCTTATCAACCAACAGAATATTTAAATGGGTGGTAATGGTTCAGCCCCTACTTAAGCGAGGCATCGCAATAATTAATTTAGGATGAGTTTCGGGTGGTCAACTAAATGATACTGGAAGCTTTTTTTTGACTGGATTGAGGGGGTGAGAATGCTTAAAATATATTGGAAGATTTTACTCGTTCTTGCTCGGAGATCCCTCTCACTAGTGGGTACTGGAAGACGCTAGCTGAGCAGTAGCCAACCTTCACATCTTTGAATCAATTGATATTGGAAGCTTTGATTCACTGGTGTGTACCAAGGGGAAGCACGAAGAAACTCATCCTGACTTGTTTTAATCTTTTAAAAAATGGTAAGTTTTTAGGCAAAGAAAAAATCAGAGAATGTCACTGGAGATTAGGTCACAACAGGAAACCACCCTCGGAACTAACTATGGCTAAGTAATTTATTAATCTTTTATTATAGGATCAAAGAAAAAAATCAAATACGCGTATTGAAACAGAGAGCTCTCATTATCAAATCAAAAATTTATTTTTTAACCCAATTTTATATAGGCACTCTAGTATTATGCTGAAGTAAATTCAAGAATGACTTTAGAAATAATCTTAGGAAAATCATTTTCAGAAATGCAAGTATATCTCACATTTTTCATGAGTAATTTAATAGTGTAAAGATAGTTTTAGATTTAATAATGACAGGTTAGGTAATTATCTAAAAATAAAGAGGATTTAGACTCATAGTTTTGATTTTATAAAAAAGAATAGTTACCATTATACTTTTAGTTTTTATTTGGTCTGTTAGGTTTAGGGAAATATAAAGCAGAAGATTTAATTGATCTTTTATTGGGTTTGACTAATATAATATGAGGCTTCAGCATTGCTTAAATATTAGAGAGGTTTTAAAAGCAAGTTAAAGCATTGATTTTAAATTTATCAACATAATCAATTTAAAAAAGCTATTATAAATCACACTTAAAGTGTAATTGCTACTTTAGATAATAAAGGCAATTTAGGTTTAACTTAATGTAAATAAAATTAGCGCTTTAAAGCATTATTATTCAAGTACTTAGGTAATTAAACAAAGTGTAGGGAATAAAGGGTGTTATCACCAATGCAGTTTAACTGCTCTTTAATAATTATTTACGTAACTTTAATCACACAGCGAAAGTTACTGCTCCAACAAATTCTTAGGGTTCTGGCATTTCTTGCGATGTCAACTGCTTTCTAACTTCTTCATCATACTTATTCATAGTCTTTCTGTATTCTCCCTTGATTTAACTATAAATTGCGCGTTAGCAATAATTTCAAATAAAAGACTTACTCTACTTGAATTAGACTGTCATTATCAAAGCTGAAGAACCAACCATCAGAAGAATCTTCAGGATCAAGAAGTATAAACACTTAGTGCATGTATGGGTCTTCCTTCTTGAATGGATAAATCCATACGTTGTGATATCCGCACCACATATAGGTTACTGCAACAACTGATTCGTTCTCTGCAACCTCCAAAATTACAACATTCTTGAAACCTCTTTGCGGATCAACTTAAAACTTGAATGTGCGCTTGAATCGCTCGTCGATCACCTATACTTTGCGAATGCATCAACATTGCTAAATTACTTGCCTTATATATTTCTACGATGTATCCACCAGGTGCTTTAGATGAATGATTGAAAGTGAAGCAGTGCTGCTTCGTAGTTTTGCTTGACTTCATTCTTTGATATAATTATTGATTATAAAATAATAACTTATTAATAATAAAGCATCAATTGCGAGGTTGCATAAACCTCTTTGCATATTATATTGCTTAACAGTTGCAATTAATCAAACATAATAATTCTAAGCTTGTTTAAGCTTGCAATGCATTGCTCAACCCATCTCTTATGTTTAAGCAGGTCTGTACCTGAAGTTCATGATTTCGATCACAAATTAGATAAGCTCTTAGTTGTCACCCAGGAATAGACCTTAGATTTATATGGTTCTGATAGTGTGAAAGGCAAGTTGAATGCCAAAGACGATTGTGTATTGCTCAAGTGACTGTTCCATGAATTGAAGCACTTAAGTTCCAGTGAGAACTTATCCTCGCGAATCTGTTATGAAGGAGCGCTGCATTAGCAAGTTTGATAATTAATAATATTAACATAATATAATAGTCTTAAGATAGCTCAATATTGAGCTTAATATAATTATGTATTAATAAAGAATGTTTTAAATTGGCAAAGGAATGTTTGATTCAAAATTAAGTTATGCTAAATCAAACTCTAAAGCTACATTGGAAAATATACTTGTGAAATATTATAAGTAGGAAACAGATATCTCAATCATTAGGAGGGACAACTTCAGCTTCTTTCACATCTGAATGTTGTTCTTATTCAGAGTCTTTGGGAGGATTAGGTTGAATCTAATCTGCTGCTTACCCGTTGATGGAATCTAGGGGTTGATTTTGTTGGGACTGCAATACCTATGGAGGTTGTTGCTCAACTTACATCTGGCCATCTTGATCATGATTGTTCTCCTCTTGTAAGTTGGTCTAAGAAATCTCGTTTAGCATTTCAAGTTATTGCTGTTGCTACGAGACCTGTTGAGTTCCAGGCTAAGACTTTTGAATCTAATCTATCACCTTACTTTCATCTCCTTTACTCTGCTCCTCTTTCAATGAATCTGAATATCCAACTTGATCCTTCAACTAGTTGCTATCCTGCTTGATTTGATCTTGCTAACTTTGAGGAAAGTGCTACTTCAATTGAGAATCTTGATTAGCAATCTGAGAATCATTCTGAAGTTGAGGATTTGAAACTGTCAACTTTGTTTATGGCATTTCAATCTATTACGATTGCTGAATGATTTATTGTTGCTCTTACTGTTGGAGTTACTGTTATTGCTCTTGCAACATTTGTTACTACACCAGTTAATCTGAAGCAAGTCGCTGCTGTTCTTCTGCAAGAAGCCTTTCCTTGGCAAGTTTCTCCTCTTCAGCAATCTTCTTCTCTTCTGCAATTCTCTCCTCGTCAGCAACTCTCATCTTTTCAGCAATCCTCATCTCTTCTGCAATTGCTTCTCTTCAGCAATCTTCCTCTCTTCAACAATTTTCTTCTCTGCAAGTTCTTTCTCTACAGCGATTCTCTTCTCTTCAGCAACTTTCTACTCTTCAAGTTTTTTCTCGTGTGCAATTCTCTCCTCGTCAGCAATCTTCCTCTCTTCAGCAATTTGCTACTCTTCAAGTTCTTTCTCCTATTGAATTCTCTTCTCTTCTGCAATTCTTTGATTTTCGGCTAACTCCTACTTTGCAAGTTCCTTCAACTCTACCATTTGCTTCTGTTCAGCAATTCTCTACTCCTCTGCTAACTTTTCTGTTCCTCAGCACGTGTCTGATCATTTTCAAGCTACTAATCTATTTAAAATTGTTACTGCACTTCAATCAAGTTTTGTTGCTCCGACTGCTACAATTGACCTTAATTTTAGCCTGTTAGTTTTATTATGCGAAGGAGTTTTCATAAAGTTCTTAAGTTAAATTCTGATTGCTTGCAAATCGAGGAGATGATGTTGGTTGCCTAGAAGGCGAAATCTCCATCTAGTTCTGATCATCCTCATCATTTCCATTTAGCAATGAACTTTGGAAATTGTTCTCCTGCTGGGGTGACTATTGTGCAATTACTTTAAGTGCAAAAGCTGAGTTAGTTAAGATTTAATTTTCTTAATTTTCAACGCTTTGCTCAGATTTGAGAAGTAACATTTTTTATGGAAGCTGTTATGGTGTACTTTTCTTTTATGAAAACTTTGAAAATGGAGAAAATATTGAAATAGTCCCTTATCTATGTTATGGTGATTGTACTTTATTATTAGCTTGTATCCTCTGCTGATCATCAAGGGTTTTGGGTTAAAGGAATACATTCTACTAATAATTTAGATGAGCGCTTGAGCGCATTGAGCCATCTCCATATATATTATTAAGCCTGAGATTATTTAATTGCTGCTAGCTTATTTAATTGTTAAACATCTATTGAGAATGCGATGGTAGATTGAGAGGTTATTAAATAAGATTATTGCTGCAATTTTCATAACCCTGATCATGGGATTAAATCAGAAACTGGGCACCTTAATTGTTAGAACCAATGAAATTTGAATCGTAAGGATTTGGAGAAGTGACTTTAGAAAAGCAAGGATTGGTCAAATATGGGGTTTTTGGTAGTTATTATTAGCTATTCTAGCTTTATCTATTCAAGTTGGGGACTGGAATCGAATCTCGTAATTAAACTAAGCTTTCTGTCTCCTAATCGGCTTATTAAGTTGGTTGCATCAAATCGACTACTAATTGTTGAAATTTGTTTGGAGTAGAAGGATTTTCAGGATAAGCGAAGAATGCACTTTGATGAGCGTCTGTGTCGGTCAATCCTAGAACATTTGCATTATTTGGCTTGGAGTTTTACTCATCTTAAGAGTGTCTTAAGATATATTCTTCATCTTATTCTATCTTCTGACTTTTGTTTGAATGACTCGATTCAGTTTAGGTTTTTCTGTGTTAGAGTCAGCTTCATCTATGTTTAACTATTAGTTTACTTAATCCTAATGCTTAGAATCTTCATTAGAACTAGATCTCCTGATGCTATTCCTCTTCAACCTTTTTCTGGAAGTTTAGCCTTGTAAGGAACCTTATTTCTAATCACTTTTCACACTGGTGATTTATGAGCTAGAGGAGCTACCGATAGAATGACTCATATTATTTTCTTAGTTTCCTCCTTAGCTGTTGTCTAACGAGTTCATATTCTTGGACGAGCAATTCGTTGCGTTATTATTAATCTAATCCTGATAATTGTTCAGCTGGATCTAGATGTTTGAGTTTCTATTATGGGGTGTTTGTGGGAATTGTTGATATGGGGTTTACTATTAAGAGTAGTTTTACTGCATAACAAAGCTGTTTTGCTGCGACTAATTACATAGTCCAAACTAATTGTTTTGATACCCATAGTGTCTTTGATATTGCTATAAAGCAGAAGACTCGTGCTTGATTTGGCTTAACTAACTTTGACTGGACCTGTTCTGAGAGTATTAATCGCTAGGATTATTAAGTCTCTTGCCAAGGATGCTCTCACGAGCCCCAACTTCACGAGTTTAAGATCTAAATAAATTTTAGAGAGAACTAACTTACTCTAAAGTTTGCTAAATCGTATTTTATTTGTAAACCAATTAAGGAAACAATTTGCTAAGCCTGCATATCATGGGATTTATATGAAAAGTAGACTCTTCTTTAGAGATATTTTTTGTGGTAGGCAACTCGATTGGTAAGAGAATTTGATTCTAAACCACATCACAGAAATCATCTTGGTAGCGTGTGAGAATGCAAATTTTGGTTTATATAGGTGGCAAAGGCTGCTTAGCTTTTAAGTTGATGCCATAAATTTCGTGGTCTCAATCGCGGCTCTTAAGTCTGAAGGAAGTTGAACGTTTAGTTGCTCGATATTGAATTACCTCCTATCAGTTAAAATCTCTCCAAGCCTAAATATAACATGCTTTAAATAATAACAAATCTTACCTTTCACTATGCCAATAATACAAATTGGCATTCTACTGTATCATGGAACTATCCAATTATGCTTTCAGCATCGCATAAAAATCCTTGCCGAAGTTGAATAGTTTTTATTGTAATCCATTTTAAAGTTAGCGAGATTGCTTGGTAAAGAGAGAGATGGTATCAGCTAGTTATAAACTTAAGTCGATAACTTGATAGGGATCGTATAGTTAGCTTTTGGATCGATAATACCAGCTAATTTATTGCAATGAAAACCTAAGGTAATTAGTTAGTTAAAACAGTATACTTACTTGCACAATGAGAAGGGTCTTTCATTATGTTTGAAAAAGTTGTCAACTTCTATTAAATATTGCTGATTGAGAGAATATCTTCAGGGCTTTGATTGATGAACTCAGTTGCTTCATTGTCTTCATCACTATAATCGATGTCGCTAGCATTTTCATAAGTGAGACAGCAGGTCTGAGTCTTTAAGTAATCTATTGAGCGTTTCAAGTCAGCAATTGCAAACGGCAACTCTTTGCAGGAATACCTATAGTAATTAATAATTTAACAAAACTTAACAACTGAAAAATCTCTAAAAGAATTCTCTTGCCAGAATGCGAGTGTCTGCTTATCCTCCTAGAATTGATAGCTATGGCTTTAAGTCTCTTATGCATTAGTAAATATTGATACAAAATACAATTTTACTTCCTGCGCGTATTCCAGAGTCTTTAGTCAGTTCGAGAATGAGATTATTGATCCATGTATTTTTACCATCAAAGTCCTTTATTTCAACAGGAAGTTTCGTTAGTTTGTTGTATCTATTGCTCATATATTAGAGTTGACCAAACTTATCGCATCTAATAACTACAAAGTGACTTTGAGGAATTTTATTGTCGCAGTTTTAAAAAGCAGTTCGACGAATATAGTGCCTTTTTTCTTAAATAACTCTTCAAAATATGCTTTATTGCTTTTAAGAAACATGCAAAGACTTTCTACTCTGGTGAGATCTCTGTCAAATATATCAAGTTACTGAATGCGAGATACTTTATAGCTCCTGGACTTATTGTCAAACGCACACCAATTCATAACATCAATGAGAGGGAATCTTAGTGGGTTGAGAAAGTAATCATTTAAAAAGTAGTGAGGATGCATTTACAACAAACCACAGAGCATCATTGCAAAAGCTGTGGAATTGGAAACATAGGGGCATCATTGATAATTGCAAGCAAGCCCATAATTTCTGATAGATAACAATAGTTGCTTGGGTCCATTATAAGAGATGTTTTGAAAGTACTGTTCAAATTGAAAATCATAGCCTTGCTACGCATCTGAAATGCATGCATCTTGTAGCTGAATTGTTATTCTTAAAAGTAGTGTGGTGTGTACATTAGCCTGTAGCTTGTCTCCTCAAAGAAAGGTGATCCAGAAAATTTAATCTGTGCTTAAGGTTCCAATTATTGAGTGATATAGTCATAACAATCGAGGGCAAATGTTTTCATGCTCGATAGGATGTAAAGTTATGACTCTCTCATAGTTTTTTGAGCGACCTTGACATACTCGAACCTTAGGTATGCATGGTCATCAGGATAATTTTCAAGAGCAGATGATCTGGAAAGCACACTGCCATCACTCATTTCTATGTTAGAACGTCTATCGAGAAACTAGAACGTCACAGTTTTATCTTTTTA
>ARYC01018831.1:0-19381 GCA_000711775.1 Oxytricha trifallax
GAACTAATAGCGTATTAATTTGTTAGACTTGCAAACTAAGTTGCAAAGCAAGAAAGATTTATATATCTTTTTGTCCTAAGACTGCCTGGTACACTTGCCAAGCCTCTCGTACACAAATTCATATTTCTTGAGTGAGATACTCAAGGATGATAAGAACGTAAGTTTGCTTTGAGATTCTAACCCTGATAATTCTCACAGTTCATCTCAAGGAATTCCGTCAAAGTTTCTGCTATCTCATAGCTGGAAGGCCTCACTATAGTTGATCTCCTAAATCTAGCACAAAAGCATGAGTAAGCGATGAGCTATTTGCCCTCTCCGCGTGACTAGAAGAAAATAGACAAACAATTGATAGGAGACATCCTATACTCAATCATTCCGGACTAGCTGCAAGAAATGATTAATTAGGCTAGGTAAAAGCAGTTTTCAAGAAAAGTGGAGAAGCGGTCTTTAGATGTATAGCTTCGCCCTGAATTCGCGGAAGCATTCAATTAGTGTATGATGATTTCCTGTAAGTTTAGGAATTTGTTTTTTTATCCTTATAGCCGCAAAAGGCAGGGCCGTTTCTTTATTGAAGCCAAATTCGAAGCGCCGTCGCACTCGTCATGAATGTGAAGAGACTAAGGAAGAAGAGTAGCACTTGAGAGTTGACAGGAAGGACTTCTTTCTTCAAGTGAAACGCTAGAAAACTGAATTGCAGCAATTGTAGCCTTAAAGAGCTTAGATGAGAAGCTTAACAGTCATGAGCGATAATTTTGGTCAAGGATTCAACCAAGAGAATCATCACCTACAAAGCTAAAGTTTAAATAAGTAGTTATTTAATATCTGATATTTATGGTATTTTAATTCAAAAAAGTAGCTTACCTTAATAGAATTCTTTGAGTTATGCTTGAATTCATAGCATTCTGTCTCTTCTCATTTCAATATATATTATTGAACTTTCTTATAAAATGACCACCTTATTCTACATAGTTTAAAGTAATATAGCACTTGTCTAAACTTTACCCGTTTTTCTGCTTAAGCCTGAATGTGTAATCCTCAATGATCAATGTTATTTGGTTAACTACATTATCTTAAGGAGAGTTAGAGAATAATACGAAAGTTATAATTCAGTGGATGTTGAATAGACATGCAGGTAAGTAGAGGAGTGTTGATGAGTTTTAATTTATTAGGAATTAATTAGTTACGTGTGAGAATGAGTAAATGCATGTTAGCTTTTTAGAAGTGAGCATAGTTCAAGTCTTAAGAAATGAAATCATTTAAACAGCTGCTGGGATAATATCATTTATTGAGTGCAAATAAATTATTACATCGCGTGTTCTGGTTCTCAAATTTTGTGATTATCCCAAGAAAGTAAAAATGATCAGCAAGCCCTCACAAATCCCATCGTCTCAGTACTCCTCAAATTAGAGGATTTAAACAATGTCTCCTGAAGTTACTCAGGTCATTGTGTCTATTTAGTTTCTTCCTCAACATTAGCTTTTGGGGTGTCTGACAGAGATTTCTTGGGACAGTTATTTAGAACTGACAAGCCAGGAATCATTGGTTATTTACTGGGTCTGAAAGTAGTATATAAGATTTCTATAGTGTTTTCATACAATATATCTCTGCCATTAGCATCTTCCAATAAGAATGCTCTAGAATTAAGCAACTGGCTCGCGTTGCTCTTGCCCATTATCATCGTAAAGTTTGGATTAGCTTCCTTACTTTCCCAGAGCTATAGCTACTCGAGCTAAGCTGGTAGTATTTCTAACCAAGTTACAGCTGACCTCAAAGTGGATGCCTTTACAGTTTATTCTTTTATTACATAAGACATATGGTGCTCCATCTGTTCCAAGACATCTTACTATAACGCAAGCTTTCTTGTCACTACCCATGGTTGCCAATTAACACTACGTGTCATCGAACGCTATTAATTGGTTGTTTTTTTCTTCAACGACTGCAATGCAAAGATGGTGTTCTTCATTATTGTTTTTAGGCACAGAATGGGCACGAGTTTGTACTTTTAAGCTTAAACAATAGCAAATTTTACTACTCTTTCAACAACCATTAAGTTGGACCTCAGTTGTTAATCCAGAGCGTTCCATTACTACATAAATTGCTTAGGCATCACTCGCTTCTGCTTTTTATTTGTTTTCGAATAATCTGGAGGTTTTACTAGGCACTCTTTTCTAGGAATGAATTCTAACAATAGGGGGTCAATAAGTGGGGAGAGATCTAAAAGTGAACCCTGATCCGTAAAGCCTTCCAGTTTCACCAATTGCTCGAGCAGGTCGTGCTTTTTAGATTTCACCAACTCTCTCCATTCATCCAACAATTTTATAAATAGGGAGGTTAAGTTGTTTCACCACAGTTCATGATGGTCAGTCCATTTTGCACTACTTTTCAAAGTTTCTAGAGTAGCCAGTATTTTGGATCTTAAAGAATTGCTATTCTGGATTATGGAAACAATTTCTTAATCATACAAGGAATTATCTCTAGTTAATGGTATTGGGCTCTTAACTTCTGGTTTTATTCTTTATCTTAAGTCTCATCACAGTCCTTCAAAAACTAGTTACGAGGATTTAGTCTTGAGGTTTGGGCCTATTCAATTATAATTGAGGTGAATAAAGTTAATCTAAAGAGCCTCTACTAGCTGCGAAAGTTGAATCATCTTAATGCTTTTCCTTGAATGTTTAGATAGTTGATTTAAGCTTTATCTTACCCAAGAACTGTTTATAGGTGACATCTGTTGGAGTATATTGATTTGCCCAAATTTTACCAAGCGGTCTGTTATCATGTTTGGATTATTGGACCTTCCTAGCGTTGTCAACTATTCTTAGAGTTCTTTCTGAAAATCAGTTTGTTTAAAGGGTATCCCTGAAAAGAGTACTAATATACTTTGACAATGATTCTTCGGGGGTCTTATAAAGTCGTTACATCACATCAATCACCCTTCTCTATACCTGCTAAATATATAGACGGCACTCAGGCTTCAAAATGCAATTCTTGGTGTGCTTGTAAAATCTATTCTTCTAAAAGAGGCGACTCCTAATCAGCTTCCTACAGCATATATGGCCTTAGAAGTTCTCCTGTTGAATACGTGACTCCCTCGATTTAGTAATAGCATGTAGGCCAAAGGTTGCATAGCGTAGTTGATCACTTAAAGCTTCGCACTCCTTGTGTTCGGCCTCCATTATCAATCTGATGGTAATCTTATAATATCTCTCTAAATACACTTAATCTTGTGAAGGTTTTACAAACTTTCATTGCAACATTTTATCTTAAACTTGCTGTTTTTTGAGTTGTTTTTGTTTAATTAGGGCGGTTATTTTATTGTTTAAATCGTTGAAATTAAATAGTTATTTTTTTGAATTGTTTTATTTTTTCATTTGTAGTTAAGTCGTTTGGACTTTTCCTTAATGGCAGGCATTTTAATGATGATTATTGGCAAAGAGGAGCTGTCACTCCAGAGGCCAACGTATCTGATATTAAGCCAGTGTCGAAAGGTTCAACGGCTACTTATTACTTAGGTGACTCCTTCAAAATCTTATAGGAGATGAATTAATCAAGTCTGAGTCGTAACTTTAACATTCATCTTATTATCTGTAATGGATGGAGTCGGGTAATCTGAGATCTTCAGCCATTGTCTGGTCCTCAATCGTGTCTTCATGTGCATTCTGTAATTCTTTCTTGCCCTTTATGGGAGGGAAGAGTTCCCTAGCCATGACCCTGAACTATATTTCTTTTTCAACAAAAAAACGATGAAGCCGAGTATTTTCTTCACCAAGAATGCCATCCACATTTTACCTCATCACCTTTGTGTTAGCTTTGCTAGCGCTCATCATCTCTAATAGTTTTTATAATCTCTCTCGGAAAATGTGAAGAGGGAGCGGTCAGGGTTCATGACATTCGTACTAATGGAGAGGAAGCAGGAGCGAAGGGGAGAGATGGATGGTAGACGACGACCTGCTCTTTTTAAGGGAGGACATCCTGACATCTTCAAGCAACATGGTTTGAGTGGGGATGGGAGTTAGAAATAAAATTTAATTAGACTTATAATATATAGTAACTATTAAACCACTTAATTTTCAGGTTGCTTTTTAAAATCTAATTAGGGTACTAGTAGTAGTAGTAGTAGTAGTAGTAGTAGCTCTAGAGTATTCTATTAAAAAGCAACCTGAACATTTTAATAATAATTATGAGATTTTATAATAATTAATTTTTATTTTAACGGTCACCTTATCAAACCAATTAAACATCTTTTATATATATATATATATATTGTTTCAAATTAAAGTTCATATCGCAACTTAAGCTATTTTGTATTTAATTTCAGCAAGTATTTGTCCCTATTATATCTGAAAAATTCTCCCTAACAATTTATATCAATCATTCAAATTTTAATATACTACCTTATATTAATATTAGAATTAATTTTTGATGATTTGTATGACTAATATTCTAAGAATTACTATAATATAATTGCAGATTTTAGGATAGATTAGTAAATGTTCACTTTACTTTTGTACCTCTTCCAAAGCATGAATTAACCCTCACTTTTTTGGTCAATTTTTTAACAAAATTTCTTTGAATACAAATTTTAATATAATAAAAAAGTGAAAAATGGTAAATACATAAAGTGGTTCAATGAGATGAGGCATAGCTTCATCTTTAACTTGTATCACTTTAGAGATTTGTCAAAAAGTGATACTTTAATGTAATCTCGAAAGATTAATCAACGTCGTTCGCAAACCTTACCTACAAGACAGTGTTCTTCAATATGCACTTCTCTTCAGGAGGGATTTGCTCATTCAAATATCGCAGCATAAGAAAATTGTCTTGCAATAGTTGTAATAAGGCAGATTATGCAGCAATTTATAGTTGCTTGAGTTACAGAGATGTCGTAAGAGGAATAAATTTTGTACATAAGATTTTATGCCTAGATCCTTATGGATGCTGAAGATCCATTATTTATAATGCGAGTTTCCCTATTGAGTATCAATGGTAAAAAATACAAAATACTCTCGTTAGTAACTAAAACAGGAGAGACTAGTTGTTATGGCAAGAGATTTTCTTGCGATTCTTCATTCATAGCACAGTAACAACCTATGTATCTTGAAAATTTTGCAATATAAATAGATACTCCACTTAGTGTAGTTACAAAACCTAAGATAACGCTTGAGCCTTGATATTCTAATTGCTATACCTAATTTAACTCATATAGCATCAATAGTAATTATTGAAGCGGATAAAAGTGTCTAGTTTCAATAGATATCAAATTATCACTACTTAATAACATTGTAAATATCCGTATTCTGGCTTCTTAATTACTACCGCAGAAGCCAATCACGGGGAAGGCATTGTCTCCCCTGTAACTATTTAGGTAAACGATCATTTAGAAACCCTGGCTACACATTCAAAATAATTTAGAGTGAATACTTTTGGGAAAAATCTAATTGCTCGAGTAACCTTGGAAAAATTGTATATCGTCTGCTGTCATCCATCACAGGCAATATCTCAACAGGGTGATAGAATAATATGCAACGGTATCCTAAAGTTGGCCATCTATTCCCGCTGAAGACCATATTGAGTGGTATTTATGACGTCAACAGCTCTGTGTAAGATGGGAAAATTGTACCTATGCTCGATTTAATTTTATGATAAAGATGCTCACAGTTAAAGGATTTTCATCATCTCATTAATACAAAGAGCTTAATTACCATTTTTACATATTTATTATATAAAACTTTGGTTTAATTATGAAAATATAATAATAATAATAATAATAATTAACTCGCATCGATGGTTCAAAGACCCACTGAGCATAATCATTAAAAGGGGAAAACCCCACCAAACTAATTTCATTAGTAAGCCAACAGTATAGAGCCTGTTGCATATCAACATTCAAAGACCGAAGCTATAGCATAGCCATCAACCAATCATGTTATTCACTTAGAATCTCTTTTCGTCGGTGCCAGAAACCATCTTGTGAACAGAAACTGACCAGATACTGATGTGAACATCATAATCTGATTCTGATCTGGAAAGTAAGAAACCATTAATCAAATTAGAACCACTTTCACTCCAGGAAGACCCCGAGAGTCTTTGAAGCTAGTTATGGAGTCATTGAACGAATATTCGAAACTATAATCAGCGAACCTTGAGAGACTAAAAATCTAACCGAGGTTAGAACTTTTCGTCACTCGTTCCAACTAATTAAATTCTAATTTAATAATATTTTTTATGAAAATATTTTTATAAATACATGGATAAATTTTAAATTTCAATTTCTGCTTTAAAATTAATGTAAATTTAATTTTTCGTCGTTATAACCTATCTTTTATTCAAGAATTATGCCTCACTTAGTGTGATTACTTGAATAGTTTGAAAACATTGCAGTGCTTTCATGTTTAGTTATGTAACCTAATTAATTGTAAATGTTAGCAATCTTGTTTTTTTTTTAAATTTACAAACTTTATAATAAATTAATTAAAAATAAGTTTATTCTCTATCTACTTATTTATCTGATTATTATTCGTATAGCTTTTTAGCCTTGATCTTTCCCTAATTCATGGAAAGATAAACAATACAAGTAATTCTTTAATTTATTAAAGAATGAAGAATAAATATTGGAATTAGAAATTAAACATATTATGAGATAAAATATGTTTTTTATTTTTGCATAACTTCTCAGTTAAAAATCACATTTTAATAATTTAAATTGAAGATTTATTTTAAATAATGATTAAATCAATAATTATTTTAATTTCAAGTGTTTAAAAATGTGAGTAATTTTTATTAGGTTAATTTTTTTAAAAAATTATCGATCTTGAAATCAACAATGCAATTCACTATTTTACCTTACAACATTACCCAAATAAAAACTAAATATCGCAAGTGTTTATATTGTAACTTAAAAAATTAAAAATATTCAGATAATAAATTCATGAGTCATTTTATTTAGTAGCAATATAATGATAATAATAATGCAAATGAATTAGTTTTCAATAAAGCCATCTTTATTTACTATTTATTTTACATTAAAGACTAGTTTAAATAATGTTTCCATTCGATTAAGCTAGCGTATGGTGAATGATGGATTGTTCAAATTACTCTTTTAATATTAATTAAGCAGGAATTTAATTTAAATTTTTTAAAAAATATATTGCTTAATTTGTGAGTCATATCTAAAGCTTGTTACACTTGTTAAAAGCTATAAGAGTTTATAAGCTTAAGTAAAGATATATTAGATGCAATTAAATGAAATGATAACCAAATTCTAGCAATTATTATCTTTTTTTGTTTTTTATTATAACATTAATAACTTACCTCAGTTTCCTGTCAAACTATATATTTATTAATAACAATAAAATTTATAAACATTTGTTTATGATTGATGAGATTAAAATAATAATCTATTTATCTATAAATCAAGTCTTAATGATTTATCTATTTAAAATCTAATCTTAATTGATGCTCTTCCTCTGACAATGTAAAACTCTTCAAGCTTTAACTTATACCTTCCTTTCTTAGTTTCTTTTGAAATAAAAGATTCGCTAAACTTTCTAGAAATTCATAAATTAATTTATAAATATAAAAACGATATTTAATTTAAATGAATATCAAATGTTAACTATACATTCAGAAATTGCTTAAAAGTATAGATAAATAAATTGTAAAATAATGGTGGTTTGATTAAACTTAGCTATTTTTATGGGATATTAAACCAAGTTGATTTCACTTAATTTACATATAGCTGTGATGTTATTCGATCTTTATTTGATTACTAAATTTATATTTAATATACATTTTTAAGATGAAAACACTCTTTATTTTAAACATTAGTTGTTGCTAAGTGTGAGTTGAATGATAACTATGTCATAAATAGATTATTTAAGTGACTGGTTTTAAAGATATCCTCAAATTAAAAAAGTTCAATTGACAATAAATAATATTATATACTTATCATTAAAGTATGATGACATAATTTAATTGATGTTGTCTATGAATTTTTAGAAATTAATTTTAATTTAAGAGTAAATAAAAACGGAAAATATTTACTCATACTGATATAAAAAATGAATCAGAGAGATTCCAAGCGATTATTCATATTAAGGTCAGTAAATCTCTATTTTTTTCATTAATAATCATATTATACATTTTACTCATGCGCATTAACCAATATTCTAAATAATTTACTTAGTTCGAGCTTTTTATTTTTACACAAATACTATGACATATTAAAGCTGAAAATAAGAAATTCTCTCCTAATTTAGTGAAGGCTTGCTCTAATTTCTTTTCGATTCGAAACAATCATAATAACATGTTTTTCAATGTGATTTTCACTATCAGTTCTTCGCTAAAATAGAACTTTTTTTGGAAAATGATGTAAATATAATATTAATGTAGTTAGTAATTCATGAATTGTTTTTGCAACCATTCTATTCATTATTAAGCTTTTTGCTTATATTAATCTCTGCATGTTTATATTTATATCATTTTAAATTTAGTTGTATTTTAATTTATGCTTATAAATTCCAGATATTATATTTTGTATTTTATCAATAATAAGAGTTTACTTTTAACTTTATTATATCATAATTAATTTATTTGAAAAATAAGTTAATGACTTCTATATATATATATATACTTCAGATATAATCTGAGATGAATTTATCTTGCTTGGTTTATGTGAATGAGTACGTTTGATTTGATGTCAATAGTCTATCTTTATTGTATTATATTTATTGTTTTAGTAGATAAAAGTACAGAAAACTATTAGATATATTTATTTTGCTCATATATTTTGTACCATCTCAAAATGAATAACTATTCTTTCTATATAATTTATTATAATTTGAGAATAAAGAGAAAAGAGCAGGAAAATTGCTCATATAAAAAACGAATAAATTAATAATTTAAATTAGCAGGCAAACAAAGCGTTCACATTAATTAAATTATATTTATATATATCTAGCTTAATTTAAAAAATACATAATTAACTTCAAATACGAACTGATTTTATTTATAAAATAAATAAATTAATTAAACAAGTATAATAATAATATATTTAGTAGCAATAAGTTATTTTAATTTTTTAATTTTTAATTTATATTACCTAAATGAGAAGAATCTAGTAATTTTAGTAAAATAACACTTTTAATGTTAGACTGATATCACAGGAATGACATTTTTTATAAAAATATAGCCTATTTTTATTTACGAATAATTATTTTCAGGAGCAACTAATTCATCATGTTAAACACATAAAATGTTCAATATCAACAACATAAACAAATGTGGAATGAAAAATTAAAAGTATAGTTTTAGTTAAAATATAATACATTCATAATTAAAACAAATCTTTAATAAATTAATAAGTAAAACATAGTAATTGAGCACCATTAAAAAATGGGGAAAGTCCTGTAACTGAGAGGGGGTTTATTATAATAATAAATTGAGGAATGGTACTTATTTTGCTCTTCGCACACATAACTATTGAAGTAGGTAATACCTCTCAAGAAGGAGTTCAGTGGGAATAGAAAGCTAACTTGAGAATACCTTTGCACATTACTCTATCACACCGTTTGAATATTTCCTGTGATATATGAAAACTGACGAGATGAAATTTGTCCAAGGTTACTCGAACTAACAAGAAGCAATATGGATTAAATTTTGCCCAATAATATTCAGACTAAATTCTTTTGAATATTTGTAGCTAGGTTACTAAAATTACACATTTAACAAAAATAGTAGCACGAGATCCGATGCAATGAGATTTCCGTGAACAACTTTTGCTGGAGTACTTAATAGCCAAAGTTAAGAAAAATACAATGTTTTAACATAGAGAAAATGCGATATCTACTGACACAAGACACTATGGAAGGTGTAATTAGTTACTATAGGTACTATAAATATTTAAACTAGGTTCTGCAATTAAATTTTCAACGCTAGAAGTTTTCTCAAGTGCTGTAATTAATTACACAGACTTCGTTACTACTTACTCTACAGGTAGAATATATTTATACTGGAAGAAGTGTCAAGATACATTAGTTTGATATTATTCTATAAATGAGGGATCCCAGGAATATTTCTTGCCAAAGCCACTTAGTTACTACTATGCAAGTGACACTCAGGAATATCATTACTATGAAGCCAAAGATACTCCTTTGGGAAACGTGTATTATTAATTACTTGAACTTCAGCATCCAAAAGGATCTTGGCTAAATTCTTTTGTTTAAAATTTACTCATCTTACAACATCTAGGTTGCTCAAGTAACTATTAACTGCTGCTAACTCTGAGTATTACAACTATCGCAAGATAATTCCCTCATGCTGCGATATTCCAATGAGCAAATCACCTTGGATCGAAGTGCATATTGTTTTAGATGTATTTTAGGCCAGGACTGCGAACGATAATGATTAGGCTTTCGAGAACTCAGAAAATTTTCGCTCATTGATAGGTCTCCTTAGTGATGCAAGGTGACAGATGTAGTTATTCTTCAACTTATTGTACCGATCAGTCTAATTGCCAATTTCAGCATTTATATTATATTAAAAAGTTTTTTTTAATTATGAAACAATTATTAATATTATAAATCTTTAATGGCAGATTTTGATATTCAAGCAAAAAAATCGTGATTAAAAAATATTTAAATCTAAATTTTAATGTGCGCACGATCATTTTCAATGAATATTAGAGAAAAATTGAAAGCTATAACTCTAAATACAATACAAACAATTAGAGTGAAAGAAATTAAAAATTTTACTTCTTTAAGAGATCTTTAGTATATACAACCTGAATAAAAATGCAGTTGTAAATTAATTTATAATACTTTAATTTATAGTCAAAATAAAAATAACTAAAGTACTAATATGAATATGTGATATTTTGCCTGTTTGATATAGACAAAATCTACAATGGGTCATTATAAATTTTGTTATTTAAATTAAAATGAGTATGATTCTTCCAAAAATTAAAATTAGATATAAATTAATCAATGATTATTTATTAAATAAAGTCAGAAATTATCCGTGATGCAGTTTGACGAATCTTAACAAAAGAGAGAGAAATTAATTTACAAAAATTCGATATATTAGAGAGTTTAAAAATTGTTGATGGCATGATACCTATGAAATAATAATAAACAGAAAAAGAAAAAGATAATCACTTGAAAATATATTATAACGCTAATTATATACTATCAAATAATATCAAATTACAATTAAAAGAATCTAAAAATACAAATAGTTGGTAAACTCAAAAAAGATATAAATTTAAAGTAAAATTTAATATGTATTAAAGGTAATTTGATGCATTTGTTATTAAATATAATGATTATTTTAAAGGGAACATAATAATCAACTGTCAGTTTGAAACATACATTGAAAGGTAGTATAATGATTAAGAACCTAAATATTATTAATAAAGAATTTTTATTTCTTAAATTAAAAGCAAGGATTTTATTTTACATTTGTCAATGAAACTTGAAATATCATTAAATATTTCACAATCAATAAAAATTGTTTTAAAGTGAAAAAATTAAGAGAATACTCTCAAATTTGGAAAGCTAAGAATCTATTAAAATCTTTTTAATAGATAAAGCATGTAAGTGAAAAAATATGATGACATCTAGAAGCTATAAAATACTGTAAAAGATTTTAGTTATGAATCAAAAGTAGTTAAGAAAAATATTTCAAACTTAAAAATGCAACAACTAATTATAGGTTTAGAAAAATGCTGTTAAGACATCAGATGTCATTATGGCAGAGATTTTCAAATAATTTTGCTGATTGCTTAATGTCGACAGCTGTAGTCAAAGATAATATACAAAATTCAACATATTATTCAAATCAAAACTCAACTATTAAAATTATAAAACAATCTAAACAAAAAATGTAAAAACTAAAGTAACCGCCTGTAATATAAGTCATTTTACGTTTTATTGAGACTCAAAATAAATATTAACTACACATTTTTCTTTAACCCCAGTTAAATTTAACATAATGTATTTTAACAATAAGTTCAAAGGTTATTTTAAAATTTGAATAAAACTTAGTCTATATAAAAATTGTAGAGATTATAAAATATAAAATGAAAAATTTAAATTATACAAAGAAAAGTTTGTTTCTACTAATTGCTTATAAAAACATTTAACTTATTATAATTGTTAAGTTTTTTTTTACTAAATTTGAAGCCCGGAAAAACAAAAAGTAAAAACTAAGTTTAAAGTATTTCATTAAAATAAATAAAATCAATTCTATGATAATTATAATTGATGGAAGACTCTTTGCTTTTGGACAGTATTAATTTATGATTAATAAGATGCATTATATATTAGGAAAATAATTCTATTTTGTATCGCATTTCATTTTGATAATTTATGACTCTCATTAGTTTATTTTGATTTTGTCCTGATTGCATTATTTTTCATAACTTAAAAAGTTTAATGATGATAAAACAATATCATTGATAAAAAGTAGGTTATAAGCCTTAATCATACTCTTACCAAATAAGATATATTCATTGTGTCATTATATCATTTTTTAAAAGCATTATAAAGACTTATTGATAATTATTATTATTTGTTCTGTTTTTTCTATTCAAAATAATTAGAGAAACTATAAAAGCTTCTCTTGGAATTTGATGATAAAATGAATAATTCATCCCACACAATGCCTGAATCAAAGGAAAATAATGGAAAATTGAATTTCTCTCATTAACAATGATTTAATAACAAATCTGAACATTACTGTTTGTAAGAATTGACAACTTGACGGTGATTAATAATTGATAAAATACATAAAAAAAATAGAATTATATGGGAAATCCAAATCTATAATCAATTAATTTAATCATAACAGTCACGAATTTTAAGAACTTGAAATTTAAGTTTAATTTAATAGTAGGTTAAGTTCATTTAATTTAATCACTTTAGTTTATAAATTATAAATAATATAATAATTATTTATTTATTTAAATGAAAAATGAAAATCAACAAGTCATTGTGTGGTTTTCATTTGAGTTAGTCTAATTGAATTAAAAGCTTTTTAGCAGACTTATTGATGAAAAAAAATAACTTGAATGAATATCACAGCTGTAGAAGCATAAGATAACGACCAAACTTAAAAAGGAAGTTAGGAGAGGAGGAGATGAAAGTAGAAATTTCAGATGAAAATGCTAGTGATTCAATAAAATCTAAGTAAACAACATTGAAAGAGATAACAAATGTTCTAGACTACATGATACGATATTTGTACTCAAGTTAGCATTGAAAGCTATTGTTAAGAAGTCTCGCATGGCCAAGGTCTAAGATGATACAGCGAAATTACTAATTGATTGAATGTAGAACCTTGTTTATTTGCAAGTGGATTCCTTAAATTCTCTATCAGTTATTCTTTGTCCTTGAAGCAAAAATACTATAATAATCTCTAACTGCTAATAAAACAATCTCAAGAATTATTTAAGTTCAAACAATATCTCTTTGTCAAATGCATTTTTTAGAGAGATTAATAGTGTGTCTAAGCAAATTTAATGAGCTAGAGGCATTCGTTTTGTTGATATTAAAATTCATGTAATTAATTTCTGTTTTCAATATACTTCTAGGGCAGTAGAATACTTGCAGTACACAAAGAATACTTATAAGGTAACTAATGAACTAAAACTTAGCAGAGAATGTAAGTGTCGGGCAAAAATATAATAAATTTCACCTTTCTAATAATTTTCGCAGTCTACATTTAGCATTTATTATATAAAAACCCAGCTTCATTAGATTGTGCATTTTATATTCAAATATTATTTTATTTTAAACAATCAAACATTAATTTTTAATTTCAAGTTCTTCAAATTCGAGACAGTTATGATTAAATGAATTGATTATCGATTTGGATTTCCTTATTATTTCTATTTTTTATGTATTTTATCAATATTAATTTAAAAATTGTAGATAACTGTGATTAAAATCATATACTTAAAATTTAGTTTAAGTAAAATGATGAAATTATTGATAAAATAAAAAACATTGGTAAAAATAAAATACAAGAAATAATTACAAATGCCTTTATTTTGATAAATGTAAATTTATGAATATTTAAGTTCTTAGAATTGGAAATATATTTAAGAATTTGACATTATGCATGATCATCATTTATTATTTAAGTTTTAGGTAGGCATTTTAAAATAAAATAATTTTATATTTCTTAAATCATTTGTTGTTTTGCGAAGAATATCATTGTAAATATAAGCCAATGAATTATGCTAATACATCTTCAACTGGCAAAAATCATTTACTATATATATTCTATATTACAAGCTGCTCAGTTTATAAATACTTATTCTTAAATTTTTGAAAATTATTAGATTTTAATCAGATAAAATGAATTACTTGTGTGAAATTGGCTATAATAATAAGAAAAAAATGAAAAATAGATTATTACTTTAGGATAATTCACTAGGATTTTGATTTTAAATTAGAGATGTTTTTCTGTAATATAGAAAAACTTTATTCCAATATAATTATAATATAAGAAACTAAATATATTTTACGATTAATTAAAGTAATATTTAATTTTTAAAATTCATTATTAATAATAAAAATAATGAATTTACTTAAACCATTTTTATAATATTTAATAAAGAAACTTCTAAAATGAAAATTATGATAAAAGAAGAACTATAAAAATATTAGAATATATTAAAATATACGAATTAATGATGCATTTATTCAAGTCAAATAATTCAATTAATAGATATTTTTATAAATCAAAATAAAGATGACAAGCCTAGATATATTAGTAAAGAATAGTTTTGATTTAATTGAATAATAATAAATTTTGAAATAGAAGTTTTTTTATTTTATATGAAAAGAAATATAAGTAACTTAAGACATTTTAAATTGACACGAACTTAATAAAATGTTTTAAATTCAAGAATTATAAAAGTATTGGAAAATTCAATTTATCTATTTTAGCATTTCATGGAGAACTTATGACGATCATTTAAAAAAAGTGAGATGACTTTTAATGATTAAAAAATCTGTATAAATATACAAAATGAACTTGCAAATATCTAAGAATTTTTCCTCTCTAAGTGGTGATTAGAAAAGTTGCTATGCACTAATCAATCATGCTAAAAGTATGCTCATCTTGTAGAGGAGCATCCAAAACCTAATTTTGAAAAATACTATTCTTAATGGATACTAATGAGACTAGTTGGAGCTTTAAGTACTCAGTGTCAAGAATATTTTGGCTGATAAAAAAGTTATTTTTGGAAGATTTACAAATATTATGTTATACAGATAAAATGGGGGGGAAGGAGTTTCCTGCACTGGTTTAAGTTAAATAAAATTATAGGGAAGTTTCCTGCACTCAAAAAAAAATTTATTTTTATTAAATTAATCTTTATTACAACTATCAACTAACTTCCGGACTAATTTTATTGTTATAAATTATACTTAATTCTTAATCAATTATTTAATAACTCTATTAACATAGATTCTAAGCACTATTTAGTTTCTTCTGAACACCAATTCATCTAAGAACTCTTAAGCATTTTATGCTGGAATTGAACCAATATATAAATTTCTTAAGTATTTGAGATTATTCCAAGTATTCTCAATTATGTTAGTTTTTATTTAAACTCTGGTACTACTCTTCCTATCATACCTCTGTATCCTCCCCTCGATTAATGGATGTAAGTACCGTGAAAATACCCATTATTTCTGAGAAAGTTGTAACGCATTCATCCATTTGTTATTATTGTACTACCACTTACAACATATTATACAATAATATTTCTCAATGTTCTCTCATTTCTGTTATTAACACACACGATTACTATTTTCTTGCTATCTTTTCAAAATAATCCTATAGCCCAGACTTATCTGTCTCTTTCTTCTTTAATTTGATAGAGGCCAATATCAAAAGTTGGATTCATCAATTTCTACACAACTTCATTGTTCATGTCTAGTGTTTAATAGTACTCATTTTACATCCATTAAGATATCCTATTTCTTAACTCATAGAGTATTGTTCTAATTGAACGAATTGGCATTGTATGTTCTTCACTAACTGTTTGTCTTAGGATTTTATACATCTTACTAGCATTGTTTCCTTCAATTTAGTAGATGAAGATGATTCTCGTTAGTATTATTTATTATTGGAGTTTTTGAGAATAATTCAAATATAGAATCCTTTCTTATACTTACTTTTTGATTGCAACGATTGCATTTAAATTACTCACCATCAACTCTAGTACTACATTTACATATTTACATACGATTCCAAAAACTCTGACATATTTCATGTGATATAAGCAGATTTCTGTCTCTTAGCCATTAAAATGTTCTCTCTGTATTCATAGCAATTCCAAATGTTGTATCCAATTATTATTGAAATTCTGATTTAATCTATTTTGTTCTTTCCATACCTAGATTTTATTAGACAACGTGTAGCAATGTATTTTCTTGAACTACTTAAGTGATGGAACAAAATCCTCATAAAAATTAATTGGTTATAAAAAATAATAAATTTTTATTTTATTTAAAATTTATTATATACATATATATATATATATATTACATTTTTAAAAAAGTCCAGGAAATTTCCCCGAGTGCGGGAAACTTTCCCCCCAAAAAATCATTATAATTTGTTTCCATATCTTCACATCTTTTTATTTTCTTATTTTTATAAGTTTAATTAATTATAAATATCTATTTTGTTATCTGAGTAATTTATTCACATTCACCATTAATATATAAAGTTAGAACATTTTAACTATTTAATTTTGTTTTTTTAAAAGCAACGACTCATGAAAATATTATTCAAGCTATTTTGCTTTAATTTAAGTATTGTATCAATGTTTTGCTTTTATTATCTATTTTTTTGTTTAAATGATCATAGTTAAATAAAATATACTCAACTATTTAATTCATTTTAGATTTCATAATGATTCAAAATAAATAGGTACAATAAAACAAATTTATAATGATAATTTTAAATATAAGGAATATCTTTTTATTAATATTTAAAAATTATTTAATAATTTTAATTTAAATTGGTTAATATGAGGAATGATCAAATCATATTTCTTGTATTTATAATGAAATTACATGAAAACTTTATTTTTATTATTTAATCACTCAAATTTATTTAATGAGGTATGGTCAATTTTTATTAAAAATAAGATTAAAAAACGTTAAAAATTGATTTATCAATAATTAGTCATATCTTTTAAAAGATTTAAAGTCAGCTTGTCTTCTTAAAGTTTATTTCAAGTGTGGTACCAAAAGAAGAATACGATTTTACAATCTATTTAGAATTACCCTTAAATCTATCTAGAATTTGAGAGTGCCTTAAAGATATTTCTGAACCAAAATAAGTGGATAAAACCTCATTGAAACATCTTTATAGAACAACATTCTAATTTCAGGTAGAGTTATCTTAAATCCTGAAAGATACTGATAAGTCAAAATTGATAAATCCACAACTTCAGAGTCACAGGAGTTGCTACTGCAGCAGTTAAAAAACTTTAACTTGCATCAAAAAAGGAATATAAGAATTTGGTTTTTTTACATTAAATATGTGCATTTCAATTTTTATATTGTAAAAATTTTGTATTTGAATTTTTATTAATTTAATCATTCACTGACCTATTAAATTATAAACTTCTTGTAATCCAATCAAATACTTTGATTACTTTTAGATTATTAAATAATATTTATTTTAATGATTAAAATTAATAAAAAAGAAATTAAAAAAAGGGTGAAATAGCGGGAACCAGATGGAAGAACCAGAAGGAAAAAACTCAAGGAGAAGATTGCCAGTCTACATAGAAAAAGACGAGGCAAAACCACAATAGTAGAGATCCATCCAAGACTACTTTGAATATTCAAAATGGCAACCAACAAATCAGAGGAGAATTTACCCAAATGTTGAAGTTACCAATAAAAATAATTACAAAAACTTAAACAAATACACTGTCGCATAAGACAAAAACCGACAGCTCCATTTTTTAACCTCAAAGGCAAGCAGAAGGTTGGGTAAAGAGGAATGAACGATTTGCTGAGAATTAGCGCAGCAGAAGAAGAACAAAGGTTATCAGCAACAAAAGATAAATAGCTGCCTAACATGTTGAACTAAAAATTTGTCTGTAAAACGTTAGAGGATTGAATTCAAAACTTAATCAAAACTCAATGTTGAAGGAATTGGAAGATAGGAAACCAGACTTTATTGATCTCGTTGAAACGAGACTCCAAAGAATTATTGGATTAAACAGTTAAAACATAACACAAACACAACTTGCGCGAAATGGAGGAGTACTCACTTTAAATAGTGGCAAATACTAAATAAAAACTGTAAAAACCCTTAGATAGTATTTGACGTGGAACATACTAAACGCAGGAGGATTCCCGGTTCATATGATAACAATTTATATACCACCTTACTAAAATGATGAAGTGAAAGAGCTCCAAAATAGAGTTATATTCATGATTAGATCAATCAAATAGAAATGCAATAAACAAAGAATAATAGTAATGGGTGACTTTAATTTTCATCTAAAAGACTTTGGCAAAAGACTTAAAAATAGAGGCATTAATGCAGTCAATTCCCGAAGGAGTGGGAACTTACACAAAGGGAAACCAAGTTGACCAAATATTTTCAAACGTAGAAACAAGAGAATGGAAACTTGACCAACTGAGACTCACAGATCATAATCTGATCCAAGTAAAGTTAGTGATAAAATTTATGAATAACAACCTGAAAATGACTGATATGGAGTAAACAGTAAGAATCAGTGATGTCAGGAAACAGTGCTGGAAAACATTCATAGAAGAAAAACAAGACATGAGACCAGAAGATCTTAAAATGCCAATAAGAAGTTGCTTTGAAAGCAAACTGGAAAAGCAGAGTAAAGCGAAGAATTGGTATCAATAACCACCATATTGGGCCGTTAGGAATAACATCAAGAATGATAATAGCCTATACAAAGACACTAAACAGCAATGGAACGAAGCGATAAGGGACATGGAGCATTGCCTAGATAAGAACGATTTAAAGGGACTCTTCTACTTAGTAAAAAGACTTACTAAAAACAAAAAATAATCCCAACCAATCAAAGGTCTGACAATAGAATAAGAAAGAGTCTAACCAGGAGAACAGACTTCGGAAAAAATAGTGAAGTTTTACAACAACTTATTCGCTGATGACATGAGTAAAGACAAAGCGATTATAAAGCAATCAGACACAGTGATGGATAATGAATAGAATGGAGAACAATTCTGTGTTGAGACTGATGTAGAAAAAGGAATAATAGAGTGTAATTTCAACAAAGCAATTGGACAGGATGAATTTGATGGAAAAATGCTCGCGAAATCAGAAAACCTTAAAAGGACTGTAGTTTAAA
>ARYC01018832.1:0-24234 GCA_000711775.1 Oxytricha trifallax
AATTATTTAATAACTCTATTAACATAGATTCTAAGCACTATTTAGTTTCTTCTGAACACCAATTCATCTAAGAACTCTTAAGCATTTTATGCTGGAATTGAACCAATATATAAATTTCTTAAGTATTTGAGATTATTCCAAGTATTCTCAATTATGTTAGTTTTTATTTAAACTCTGGTACTACTCTTCCTATCATACCTCTGTATCCTCCCCTCGATTAATGGATGTAAGTACCGTGAAAATACCCATTATTTCTGAGAAAGTTGTAACGCATTCATCCATTTGTTATTATTGTACTACCACTTACAACATATTATACAATAATATTTCTCAATGTTCTCTCATTTCTGTTATTAACACACACGATTACTATTTTCTTGCTATCTTTTCAAAATAATCCTATAGCCCAGACTTATCTGTCTCTTCTTCTTCTTTAATTTGATAGAGGCCAATATCAAAAGTTGGATTCATCAATTTCTACACAACTTCATTGTTCATGTCTAGTGTTTAATAGTACTCATTTTACATCCATTAAGATATCCTATTTCTTAACTCATAGAGTATTGTTCTAATTGAACGAATTGGCATTGTATGTTCTTCACTAACTGTTTGTCTTAGGATTTTATACATCTTACTAGCATTGTTTCCTTCAATTTAGTAGATGAAGATGATTCTCGTTAGTATTATTTATTATTGGAGTTTTTGAGAATAATTCAAATATAGAATCCTTTCTTATACTTACTTTTTGATTGCAACGATTGCATTTAAATTACTCACCATCAACTCTAGTACTACATTTACATATTTACATACGATTCCAAAAACTCTGACATATTTCATGTGATATAAGCAGATTTCTGTCTCTTAGCCATTAAAATGTTCTCTCTGTATTCATAGCAATTCCAAATGTTGTATCCAATTATTATTGAAATTCTGATTTAATCTATTTTGTTCTTTCCATACCTAGATTTTATTAGACAACGTGTAGCAATGTATTTTCTTGAACTACTTAAGTGATGGAACAAAATCCTCATAAAAATTAATTGGTTATAAAAAATAATAAATTTTTATTTTATTTAAAATTTATTATATACATATATATATATATATATTACATTTTTAAAAAAGTCCAGGAAATTTCCCCGAGTGCGGGAAACTTTCCCCCCAAAAAATCATTATAATTTGTTTCCATATCTTCACATCTTTTTATTTTCTTATTTTTATAAGTTTAATTAATTATAAATATCTATTTTGTTATCTGAGTAATTTATTCACATTCACCATTAATATATAAAGTTAGAACATTTTAACTATTTAATTTTGTTTTTTTAAAAGCAACGACTCATGAAAATATTATTCAAGCTATTTTGCTTTAATTTAAGTATTGTATCAATGTTTTGCTTTTATTATCTATTTTTTTGTTTAAATGATCATAGTTAAATAAAATATACTCAACTATTTAATTCATTTTAGATTTCATAATGATTCAAAATAAATAGGTACAATAAAACAAATTTATAATGATAATTTTAAATATAAGGAATATCTTTTTATTAATATTTAAAAATTATTTAATAATTTTAATTTAAATTGGTTAATATGAGGAATGATCAAATCATATTTCTTGTATTTATAATGAAATTACATGAAAACTTTATTTTTATTATTTAATCACTCAAATTTATTTAATGAGGTATGGTCAATTTTTATTAAAAATAAGATTAAAAAACGTTAAAAATTGATTTATCAATAATTAGTCATATCTTTTAAAAGATTTAAAGTCAGCTTGTCTTCTTAAAGTTTATTTCAAGTGTGGTACCAAAAGAAGAATACGATTTTACAATCTATTTAGAATTACCCTTAAATCTATCTAGAATTTGAGAGTGCCTTAAAGATATTTCTGAACCAAAATAAGTGGATAAAACCTCATTGAAACATCTTTATAGAACAACATTCTAATTTCAGGTAGAGTTATCTTAAATCCTGAAAGATACTGATAAGTCAAAATTGATAAATCCACAACTTCAGAGTCACAGGAGTTGCTACTGCAGCAGTTAAAAAACTTTAACTTGCATCAAAAAAGGAATATAAGAATTTGGTTTTTTTACATTAAATATGTGCATTTCAATTTTTATATTGTAAAAATTTTGTATTTGAATTTTTATTAATTTAATCATTCACTGACCTATTAAATTATAAACTTCTTGTAATCCAATCAAATACTTTGATTACTTTTAGATTATTAAATAATATTTATTTTAATGATTAAAATTAATAAAAAAGAAATTAAAAAAAGGGTGAAATAGCGGGAACCAGATGGAAGAACCAGAAGGAAAAAACTCAAGGAGAAGATTGCCAGTCTACATAGAAAAAGACGAGGCAAAACCACAATAGTAGAGATCCATCCAAGACTACTTTGAATATTCAAAATGGCAACCAACAAATCAGAGGAGAATTTACCCAAATGTTGAAGTTACCAATAAAAATAATTACAAAAACTTAAACAAATACACTGTCGCATAAGACAAAAACCGACAGCTCCATTTTTTAACCTCAAAGGCAAGCAGAAGGTTGGGTAAAGAGGAATGAACGATTTGCTGAGAATTAGCGCAGCAGAAGAAGAACAAAGGTTATCAGCAACAAAAGATAAATAGCTGCCTAACATGTTGAACTAAAAATTTGTCTGTAAAACGTTAGAGGATTGAATTCAAAACTTAATCAAAACTCAATGTTGAAGGAATTGGAAGATAGGAAACCAGACTTTATTGATCTCGTTGAAACGAGACTCCAAAGAATTATTGGATTAAACAGTTAAAACATAACACAAACACAACTTGCGCGAAATGGAGGAGTACTCACTTTAAATAGTGGCAAATACTAAATAAAAACTGTAAAAACCCTTAGATAGTATTTGACGTGGAACATACTAAACGCAGGAGGATTCCCGGTTCATATGATAACAATTTATATACCACCTTACTAAAATGATGAAGTGAAAGAGCTCCAAAATAGAGTTATATTCATGATTAGATCAATCAAATAGAAATGCAATAAACAAAGAATAATAGTAATGGGTGACTTTAATTTTCATCTAAAAGACTTTGGCAAAAGACTTAAAAATAGAGGCATTAATGCAGTCAATTCCCGAAGGAGTGGGAACTTACACAAAGGGAAACCAACTTGACCAAATATTTTCAAACGTAGAAACAAGAGAATGGAAACTTGACCAACTGAGACTCACAGATCATAATCTGATCCAAGTAAAGTTAGTGATAAAATTTATGAATAACAACCTGAAAAGGTGAAGACATAAGAATCAGTGATGTCAGGAAACAGTGCTGGAAAATATTCATAGAAGAAAAACAAGATATGAGACCAGAAGATCTTGAAATGCCAATAAGAAATTGCTTTAAAAGTAAACTGAAAAGCAGAGTAAAGCGAAGAATTGGTATCAATAACCACCATATTGGGCCGTTAGGAATAACATCAAGAATGATAATAGCCTATACAAAGACACTAAACAGCAATGGAACGAAGCGATAAGGGACATGGAGCATTGCCTAGATAAGAACGATTTAAAGGGACTCTTCTACTTAGTAAAAAGACTTACTAAAAACAAAAAATAATCCCAACCAATCAAAGGTCTGACAATAGAATAAGAAAGAGTCTAACCAGGAGAACAGACTTCGGAAAAAATAGTGAAGTTTTACAACAACTTATTCGCTGATGACATGAGTAAAGACAAAGCGATTATAAAGCAATCAGACACAGTGATGGATAATGAATAGAATGGAGAACAATTCTGTGTTGAGACTGATGTAGAAAAAGGAATAATAGAGTGTAATTTCAACAAAGCAATTGGACAGGATGAATTTGATGGAAAAATGCTCGCGAAATCAGAAAACCTTAAAAGGACTGTAGTTTAAACTATAGTAAAGTGGATCAATTAGGGGACCTTTCCCTAATATATAAAAGAAGGTAGACTGATCTTGCTTAGCAAAAATTAAAGGGAATTATATCCAGAAATAAACAACACAAGACCGATTGTCGTAAACTCACATTTAAGCAAAATTATTGAAAAGGTCATAGTAAACAAAATACAAGACTAGAAGAGTGAAATACTACAACAGGTAACTACTAGAATGGATTCAAAGAAAACAAAAGCACACATATAAACTTGATAAGATTGTTGGAACACATCAAAATGTCAAGGAGAAAGAGCAAATCCAGAGAAGCCTACCTGTTCATTGATCTTTAAAAAGCATATGATTCAGTCTGGAAAGACAAATTAATGAGCATTTTACAACAAAGAGTAAAAACAGACTTTGGCATCAAAGTGGTTAGATTGCTTGAGGAACTATACAAAAACAACAGACTAACATATGCAGAAGAGGAAATAGATGCCCAAAGAGGGGTAGTTCAAGGAAGCAGATTATCGCCTATGTTATTTAATATTTATCTACAAGACGCAATCTTCTCATAACCAGAATTGAAATCATTAATAAGATAAGGCAAACTGCTAGCTTTTGCAGATGACCTACACATAGATGTAAAAACAAACAAAAAATGGAGAGAGTAATCTCATGATTTAGAGAGATTGAAAAATCTCACAATCTAAGACTCAATACAAAAAAACTCAGTTTTTGACTGATTTGAAAGAGTCGTGGGAATAAATGAGGTTGAGGAAATTCAAAAAGTACAGGAAATCAAATACTTAGGCATGAACATTTGTCTTGACACTAATACGTTATTAAAGAAAACATGGGAAGGAATAGAGAAACAAACTATGTTCTACCAAAACCTTACGAAATCAAACAACCCCACAATTTGTGATACAATAATGGTTGCCCAAATAAGATACTTAGCCATTTACAAATACACAACACTTGTGGCAAACAAGGTACATAAAAATAGAGGAATTGATAAGATAGAGTTACAATTAAAAAGACTGGCTTTCAAAACCCCAAGAGATATCAACAACAAAATCTTAAGGAACGTTACTCAACTCAAGGAGAATGGGACAAGGGAAATAATTGAATAATTGGTTTTGAAAAACATGAAAAAAGTAAACTCTTATATAGACAAATTCAATATAACCAAGAAAGCTAAGGACGAAGTACAACAAAGTAAAAAAGACCTTGGAAAGAAAAAGAAACTATTTATAACAAAAAATGTGATAGATAAAATGATGGCAATGAGCCAAGAACGGACGGTAGTTAGCTACGGTATGAGCCATTATTGTAACGTACACAAAAAATTCGTAAACACCCTACATATGAAAAACTGCAACCTCATGAATGAAACAGGGGACCCCACTAGGTTTTCATAAGTAGTGAGGAATCACAGACTAATTGACCTTGACGGCAAGACCTAAATAGAGGTATTAGCTAATATAATATGGCTAGACACCAGAATAAGAGGACTAGAGGCTAATGGATACTACCAAAAAGTCAAGAAGTTATTCAAAATAACTTATGTAAAAAAACAACAAATAAGAGCAGCTGAAGTTGATACTCAACAGGAGTGAATTACAAACTTGCATTTTATACTCGGCGCATTTACATTTTGTATTTTAATTACCTACAGTTATTATCTTTCTATCTCTAATATTTATTTTCTTTGTAAAATTAAAAATGTTTGATTTGAATATTTTAATCTTTCACGATGATTTAGTTGTTTTATATTATACTTAGTTTATTAAGAGGACTCCTCCCATAACCAAACGCTTGTTCAAAGCATAAATTAGGTGGTTTTGCATAATTCCAGGTCATCACATGAATTTCCGTGACTATATTCCAAGACTTTTAATCCTTAAAAACAAGTTCCTTAAGTTAGAATCTAGTCATCATATTCATAATTAATATGGTTGTATCACTGCGTGTTCTTAAGATAAATTTATTCTCATTCGATATTCGTACTTAGCGAGGTCTAATTTCCCTGAATCAAAATTACAAGACTATTTTTATTTATGTAAAGTAATCATGATATATAATTATTTAAACTTATTATTTTAATTATTAATTATATACTAAAACTGCTAGTTCAATCATTTCCATAGCTCATGTCTCTGTCTGTTCCAGCTGGTTACCAAAAGAAGTGAAATTATTTCTTATGTTATTAGGTCTCGCGAAAACTTCTAAATTGAGCCTATCTGGGGCCATTTACTGAATGAAGTCATATATTTGCTAAGGCTTTTCGGAGTGCTTTCCAACTTTAGAGAAGATGACATTATCGGTAACGTGGTACTTGAGCATGTCTGTCACGTAGCCCTTCTTGCCTATAAGAAAGCTCTCGTTATTGTGAGCTGTGTACATGCCAGATCCTTTGTGTAATTTCTGATTTTTTGTGAGTTTAATCCACTCCCCTTTCTCAACTTCATCATAGCCGTGAATTTTCATAAATTATCTTGCTACATCTTTCTTTTGGTTCACAAACCACATTATGAGTATTCCTCTTTCTTGCACCAACTCTATAGGCATTTTGAGAATTTCCTCGTCAGAGACTGTTTCATAAGGAACTCCTTGTTTTATTCTATAGGCAGGGTCCATCAGAACGACTTCGTAAAGTTGTTAGTATCTTTGCATAGCGTCTTTAGCAATTAGTTCCCACATTTTATAATCTCTGACGTCTCCATGGAATATGACTGGTTCTCTTATTATTTTGTAAGTTGTTTAGTATACTTTCTATTGGATGGTTATAAGCCTATACCCATCTTAAATCTCTGTCTCAGCTTTTGCAGGACCTATTGGAAATTCCTGAGTACTACTGTCATCTCTCTTGAAGTCTTATACTTTTTTTTTGATGTTTTTTTTTTGCAAGTATTTTCGTGTCTCTCACAATTAAATGCCCTTGCCATAACCTTGTGACAGTGCTGACATGTGCGTTCTTTTAGTTTTATTGCATTTCTTGCTGTCTTATGAGCATCTCTATGATAATTAGATTGATGCACTTCCAGTGAATTTAAGCTCTCATGGTTGGTTGGTGGCTCACAGTAGTTGCACAAGTATTATATAGAAGCCTTGATCTTCTATTCTTTCATTCTCTTTGGCATGAAGTAATAATATATAATTCTATCTGTAGTTATTTCTCTCTATAGCTACTTTATCTTGTTTTTGATTTGAATATTTGAAAGAGTGAAAACTTAGGAGGCCACATTTTTTTTGAGTAGAAACTTAGGTAAGAAATCTCAAATGGGTTTAAGGGTTTTTAATTTGATACATGCCCACATGCCAACAAACCATTTTTTCATAATTTCATTAAATACAATATAATTAAAAATTACTTAGTTATTTATATGATGAAACCAAGAATTATTAAACATTATATTAATATTAAAATATTTGCCTTTGTTAAATTATTAGCTGATCATGTAATGACAATGTCAAAGGTACTTATAATATTTTCTAAATTCTAAAAAAATTATTTTTTGAAACAAGATTTCTTGTTTTAGTACAAAATTGACTAATTAGTAGTTATCTCTTAGTTTTAATAATAGTTATTCTATGGGCAACCAAGATAGCTATATATTATAGATAAGTAGAAATTTATCCAAAAAGCAATTACAATTCATTTTTCTTACTCTTTATTCACTACTAATTATAGCTGCATAATCTATATGAGTTTCAACCAGAGATTGTTGATCGAACAAAAAAGTATAAATAAAATGAGCGAAACTTAGGATGAGCAACTTTTGAGTGAAAACTTAGGATGGACAATATAGAATGAGAGTGTAAGTAAATATCTCAAATATTAAAAGAATAAATGCTCATAGTGTAAAATGTTTATAAATTATATCATTTTCTAAAATCACAGGCGTGAACCCTATGATGGGGTTTAGGTTCATGGGTTTAGTTCGATTAATTATATTATAAGAATAATTTTTTATTATTCTTGAAAATGGAGACCTTTTATATTAAACTTAGTTCATATTATAAATTCCAATAATATATTCTGGTCAGCATGTATAGGTTTCGTTCAAGAATTTCATTAAACTATAGTATATTAAAATCATGAATCAAACATTAGATCAGAATAGTTATAAGAATTCGTTTAAAGGTTTTATAGGTTAATTTTAAAATTAAAGATCATGGAAAGCTAGGGCATCCATAGCCATGACGTTAGAGAGTTCTCAAATAAATTTAGATCCAAAAATGACTGGATTTATTTTTGAGATACAACAGTAAGGTTCTTTTTTTAATATATTTAGAGGGGTACTTTTTACCCAACGATGACCATGTCACCATGAGGTTCATCAAGGACTTCTTATCAGGCGAAAAACTGCTTTTAAAATCAAGGGAGGTTGTGTAGCTGAACGTACCTTACTATGAAGAACTTTCTGTTTAGAATATATTCAAGCAGGTTCAAGAAGAACCATTGATAATGAAATATATGAACTACTACCCTGACTATCATGTCCTTCCTGACAGAAAATATTTCTATGGGGTGTTAGGCACTCTCCATACGAACTATCTATCGATGCTGATAAAGCATGCAAACAGAGCCAGAAACTTAAGTGACAATCTTGAGGAAGAGAAAGAAAAAATTATAATAAAGGATGATGTTTATAGATAGCTAGAAAATGAGGCATTTTACTCAAGTTAGTTTCTTATATAAATTAATTATCTATTTAGAGTCAAAGGGGAAAGCCCTTGCCATGCTAAAGTTGAAATCTAAGCCTCGCAATCATAAATAAAAACGATAGCACCATGAAATATCTGCTTCGTTTAATGACTATCTAAGCAAAAGTCAGGGTAAGAAAGCACTCGGTGGGCAACTTGGGGACGTCACCATGACTCAGGAGTCTTATCATGAAAGGGTGCCAGAAAAAAGTTCCATGGAATGAACAATTCTCAAAAAGAATGATAATCTGTGTTTTATTAGCACCTTTAAGAGTTTATATAATTTTTCATTTTTTCTAAATGCCTTAATATAACTCTTTTAATCGCTTATCTTGATATACTCTCTATTGCCCTTTTAATGATTTAAATATGAGCAAGCTCGCCTAACTGGAAGTTGCTTCCTATCACTTCTTGTCTATACTAGTGCTTTACTTAAGAAAACACCTCTTCTATACAATGATACTCTGGTGAGTATGGCGCATTAAACAGACACTGCCAGTTATAGGATTTTATCTTCTCTTGTACCGCCTTGTTATGGTGACTTCTTAAATTATCCCAGAAAATTACTATTCTTGCTTGTTGGTTCTTTATGTGCAGATATTCAATCATAGCTGAGACATCTGCTGAGTTGATAGATTTCAGTTTTATGAAGTAGCCCTCCAACCCGAACTCTTGGCTTATTCCGACTATAGCAGCGAAAGTCTTAAGTTTTAGACCTATTTTTTGGAGTTATTAATTTTAGTGAGGCCTAGCCCATGAGTGCTGCTCAATCTGGTATGGCTTAAATATGATCTCATCAATGTAAATAATTTTTCTGCCAAGGCTAACCATTTCCAAAAGTGATCCAAATCTTTCAAATCTCTACACCTTAATGGATTGCAGTTTTACCATGCTCGCGGTTGAGGTGCTTTTCATCACTTTGTACTTTATCTTATTTTTCTTGTAAATATATTGAAGTGTGGAAGGTGTAGCTACAGATTACGGGAACTTTCTATGAAATAGCATGGATCGAGTTTAAAGTGATAGTCCTTTTTGTTTCTCTAATGTTTGCTCGCTTATTATGAAGTTAATGTGATGGTCCTATAATTTTCCCTTATACTAAGGTTTTCCTTGTATGGCATAGTTTTTGGGTTTCTCCTTAACTTAGCAAACTTTCCTTACAAACCTGATTGAAACCTTTAATATCTTTGCAATATTTTAAATTGTATTCATAAGCTTTTACTCTCCTTAAGGTTGAGTGGTCCCATAGTCGCAGCAACAAGACATATCGCCACACGTTATCTTTATATTAGAGTGTAGTTCTGTGTTTCATTATAGAGTATTTATATTTAAACGAGTTATTAAATTATTATATATCACATACTATAAATCATGAATCCTTTTTGTAATTGTTGAAGACTCAAATAAATTAATTTATACTTTTTTATATAAATAAATATTAGAATTAATAATATGTGGTGGGAGATATGTGAAACTTTATTTTTTTGTTGTGTCTGAACCAAAACTATTTCGTTTAGTTTATAACCATGATATATATCAAATAGGGTCAATTAAATTCACTTTGGCAATAAATTTTTTTTTTAATTTTCAAGAGTCTTAATTTTGCATTTTAAACTTAAAACCTTATCATATTAACATATATTTATCTTAAAATATTTTCTTTTTAATAAACTTTTATTTTATATAAGAATATTTTAAGATATGAAGAATTTTACAAATTTTCTTTTTGAATAAAAATTTGCCAAAGGCCAAAATGAAACTTTACAAATTATGATTATTAATATGAAAACATGATATATCCTTAAATCGATAAAAATCAACTTAGAGTATCTAGAGGAATAACTTGGTTAATAATCAATAATAATAACGGGTGGATGGAGATTATACAAAAATGTCCCAACTAGAAAATACAAATTTACACAAATTTTATGCAATTTGATTTTAAAGTGGTGATCTCGCAAGATCACTTAAAGAAAAATTTTGTGGATAAGTTAAACATTTATTTTAAAGAAATATTCTAGATTAGTGATACAAAAAATGTAATAGGAAAAATAGAATTCCAAAATCATCCTGATTTAAGATAACTTATGATTGAATATATTTTAAGATAAATATATAATCATATGATAAAGATTTTATGTTGTAATGCAAAATTTATACTCTAGAAATATTCATAATTATTTTTTATTTCCGAAATCAGAATTTTTAACCCTATATTGACTTATATCTTGATTATAAACACAAAAAATTAGTTTTGGTACATTAAACGCCCCCTAATAATTTAAAATAGGTCCTAAAAATAATTTTTAGAAAAATGTAAATAACCTATTAAATATAGTCATTGCATATACTCTACTTTTTACATAGCTGGTTTTACTCGTGAATTGATACTGTTTTCTTTTATGCATTTATATTTTTACCATTTAACCATGTGTGATTTTTTTAAAATTCTTATTTTTTATACTTGATATTACATCATTAAAACTTATGAAATTGTATTGAATTTTTGCTCCATCTATTATTCAGCTTAATTGAGTTAATTTCACAAATATTACAATGTAATAGATGAATTCTTTACTTATGAGCAGAATAAATTCTAAGATAAACTGTTTCTATTTCTAATGCAACTTTGATATGAAATTGGAGCTTTGCCATAAAAATTTATTAAATATAATGAGCCATGTCTTGAATGAGGAAATTAATGATAACTCTTAAATGATCATATGACATCATAATAGACACTATGAATGCTGACGAAAGGCTAGTTATCATCTAAGCTGTTAGAAGTGGCAGTAATAAGATAGAATTATATTTATGAAAAGAATACATGCGATAATCACCGAGAAGAACATTTAAGTTGAAATCAGTTCTTTCAAACTTACAGCTTAGTTTCGTTTCTCCCAGATTTATTCTTTATTATATGCATACTTCACTTATTTGTGCTGTCCAATAAATTCTACTTATTTTCAAAGACTCCTTTGCTCCCTCTAGTTCATACTTATTACTATCATCTTTATTTATGTTAATTACTTCCTTTTCTTACCTATACTTCTTTTTTATATTGAAGATGTATTCCTCCATTTTTCGGCTTTGTTAATTAGTTCACGTCATATGCCTTCAAAAATTCTTTCTTACAAAAAGTTTTTAGCGCTTTTTATTCAATTATTTTTACTAATAAAATTTAAACATATATTCTATAATAAATTATTTTATCACCTATTATATCGATTAAGGAATTGGTATCCATTTTTATGTGACCATCTATCTTTTTTATTTGCCAGTCCCAAATCTATTCATTTTTCTTCTTTGTGTCTCCCGAAATCTCATCTATTTAATTTGATATTCCTTTTTTTAAATAATATACATTAATTACTTTGAAGATGCTGCAAATAAATAGTATGGCCTTATTACAAAATTAACGAATAAAATTCCATTTAAAAAGTGTCTTTTACAATAAAATTTCAATTATCTTCATTTATATCAACTCTTAGGCCATTTTGGTGAGATTTAAGATATTTTATTTTTGTTAAATAAAGGAAATATTTTAAAAGGATCGTAATTATTCAAAAGTTTGAATAAGCAGACGCAAAAAGGACAATGCACTCAGATCATGCAAATTACAAAAAAGTAATTCAAATTTTTATTTTTTTAGTGGTTTCACCTTATCGGACAGAGTATGCTAAAGTGAAATTCATAAAGTTTCGCAGAGAGGGAAACAGAAATGCAATAAAAAAATAAATAAGAAGTTGATGATGATGTAGAAGATGAGGAAGATGACCACGAAGAGAAAGAAAATTATAATATTTAGATATACATTTTCAATTCATATTTTTATAAAAAAAATTATTATTTAAAGCATTTTACATTATTCTTTTATAAGAACTATTATTCATATTTTTTTACTACAATTTTTTTTAATAAATTTTTATAATTTTCCCAATTATTCCTCCTGTTTGTTTTAGAAAATAATTCATTTTTGTTTTTAATTATCAAAGGATTGCTCTTAGAATTCCAAAGTTAGAATTTTTGATCTAAATTAATTTATGGGTACCATTACCCTTAAAGATAATTAACTCATTAAACATTTAATTTTGTTTTGGTTTTTTACAATAATTGGTTTTGATTAAGCTCCAAATGAGCTCACTATGGCTTAGATAAACGAAGAGATATTTCTCATGTGGAAAAGAAAAATTGAACACTAACTACTAGATCTTTTGCGTCTATAATGCTGAAAAATTTGATCACATTTTTATAAGAAACTTGTTCAAGCTTAGGCTATTCCATTAAATTAAACATTACATTATTAGGTAAATAAAGCTTTTTTACCAAGACAGAAGCTTATTTTAAGTAATATTAAGCTTTTCACCTTCTTAAAAATATTTTTTCTCAAAACTAGAGATATGCTAATTGTAACTTGTGAGAAAAAAATGCTATTTATGGTTTTTAAGTACATCACACGTTTCTAACTCTTTTTTCAGTGACAATATGGTATTCTTCAGTTGCTTTTAATTTTAAAGCCATTATACAATTTTCTCTCAGCAAAATCATAAAATTCCAAATTTGTTGATCAAAGCTCACATGTTTTTATGTTCTTCTAGTACCCCAAAACAAACAAGAAAATTCTCATACGTTCTTTCTTAGTCCTCTCTTTTTAATATAACTCATTTACTTCAAATTGTAAGTTTCAAATTGCCCATCATCATCTATTTTCTTTAGAATCGATATTGGTTTTATTTTTTTTGCAGAGGTCCCTATAATTATGGCAAGCTGCCTGGCTTCTTAATCAATATCATATGCGCATCTTATATCATTTCTTTATTTGATAAGTTATTCTTTTCAGTCTGTTTCTCATTTAAATTTGCCTCAGGTTGAAAGCTTTTATTATAGTACAATAATTCATCAAAATCTTCTTAATCGGCAAAATAGCAGAGTATTCTCATGATAGATGTAAAAAAATGTTATTGCTGGTAAAGATGAAATAGAATCCTTCCACACATGCTGCTTTTATTAATATTAAATTATTATAATTTCTAATGGAAACACTCAGGTATATAATAAAACTAGGATTATCTATCAGCTCCTCCTTAATGTCTTTTATATTTTAACACATGATACTATTCTTGGATACAGAAACTAGACTGATTTTAAATATTTAAACACAAATCAATATTAATTAATATTGTAATTTGGGAAATCAGTATATGTAAATATATTCTAAAGAAATGTAAATTTTATTGAGTAATCAGTGTAATCGATAGTTTAATGTATTTATAAGTAATCTACCAGGCTAGTTGAAATTCACAAACAAATGCCCCATTATTTATTAATGATAAAAACTATCTTCATAATTACTATAAATAAAATGTTAAAGACCAACATATATAATAATATGGAAAATAAGGTATATTCTTATGAATTCAATTGAAAATAAATGTATTTATTTAAATTTGATATGTAAATTGTCCCTCTTATTAATTTTTAGAGTTGAAACATTAATAAAAATTAGTCAATTGCTTCTTTTTTGCTTTTAAATGTAAAAAATCTTCTAGGGAGGCATAAATATACACTAGATATTATGAAAGAATGCTTCAATAATAGGATCTTTTAAATTGATTAAATTAAACATAAATTATTTTTATATTAAGGTTAATTAAATCTAAATAATTAGCTAACAAATATTTAGATAATTACTATTTACATAAATTTATTCAAAGTTGCTAGAACTTTGCGAACAGTTTAAAATTGATCTGTAGTTATTTACATTATTTTTAAAGACTTTAAATATTAGAGATATTACTTAATATTCAAACCTAAGATATTAAAAATTTAAAATGCTTGAAAAGTAATTTCCTAGCATAATCAACATCTATCTCTTTTTAATACAATAAAAATCTATAAATAGGTGCTTGTATATACTTTATAATTATATTCACTTATGTATTCAACTTGCTTCTCTAGTTGCAGCTTTAAATTTACTCTCACATTCATCATATTCCAGTTTAATCCAAAAAGGATTTCGTGTTAATTTCAATGTCCCACTATGTTTTTTTTCTCTCTAAATTAATCTAATCTTAACGTACTTCTATATTTCTTCCATAAGAATGATATTCCTCATTGCATTGTCAAACATGAGAATATAACCTGAAATTCAATGCTAGTCTCAAAGAGATTGAGTGAGTTAAAACACGACTTGGTAGTAATCATAGAATATATTGAAGAACTAAACTTGTGTATTGATAATTTGCTCTGTAAATAATGTTTAAGAATTAAATGTATGAAATAGCTTACAATGTAATCAAAATCTAGAGAGTCAGTCTTTATTCTGGAGTCTTAAATGTCATAAGTGAATCCAACATTTCTATACAATGAATCTAATCTATTTTTTTGAACTTAACTGAGCAAATTTAGTGTCTGTTATAAAATGCATTAACAAGGTGTTATTAGAAAGTTAATGTAGTGTTTTATTTCTTTGCTAGAATTGATTTTAGCATAAAAATATTTGATGTAATGTTCTGAAGAAATTGTATATTTAACCAAAATAACAAACTCAAACAAACCTAGGATATGATGACTTTTAATTGAAATTAGGTTAGTTAGATATTAAGAGTTGAACTTTCTTTATTAGCTTTAACCATTATTTGTTTAAGGCATGAAAAGACTAAACAACAAACACTCATAAAAATTATATCAATAACTAGATCACCCCCATTTTCTTTTAAAAAATATCTTGATTTGTTCAATTCAAAAGCAAATATATAAATCTTTAAATTTATCAATATTAGTTAACGTTTATTATTTAAAGCGAGTTAGACTATTTTTATGTAACTATTGTTGATTTAATAGATTATTAATTTAACTACATGTAATCTGAAATTAAAAAAAAATCTGATGTCTCATTAGCTTTGATTTCTATCTTATTGATCTAAGATTTTGTCATAAGGCATTTTCAATGTCTCCTATATCTGACTGTTCTCCTACGCTAGTGATTTTTCTTTGCACCTTTCTTATTTTAATATTTGAATAACATTTATAACTTAATGCAGATTGTGTAATTAATTATTAGCTGAGGGGGCTGAGGATATTTTAATAATTATGAAATAGCAAGTTGACATAATATTTATTTAATTATTACGAAACTATTCTTTCCCTTGCTTATTTAATTTACTTGCACACACATAACTACACATCCTAAAATAATACAAATATTAAAGTTATTTTTAAATATTAAACTGAATTATAACTCATGATGAATGAAGCTTAAAAACAACTGACATATTGAATCTCAATAATATTGTAGGAATACATTTGATTTGGGAAAATTAATTAAAATTAAATAATTAAATAATTAAATTCGTGGCAGTTAACTTTGTCCTAGCCTATACAATATGGTACTTGTTCGATAGAGAATTTGAAATTAGCTGGACTTTACTATTGGCGGTACCCCTCTATCGCATCCCCAGAGCGAGTTAACGCGACTTTAATTTTGGGTGATTTGTTTAGTTGATTTTAATGCCTAAATTAAAGTCGAGTTATCTCGCTTCAGGGATGCGATAGAGGGGTACCGCCAATAGTAAAGTCCAGCTAATTTTAAATTCTCTATCGAACAAGTACCATATTGTATAGGCTAAGATAAAGTTAACTGCCACGAATTTAATACTTTATTTATTAATTATTAATTTATTTTCCCAAATCAAATGTATTCCTACAATAATGAAAATTAAGTATATAAAATCATAACAAATATTCCATGACGTACCATAGAATTAATTCAGCAAAAATAATAACTATAAAATTCAAGAGATGTTCATGGCAATGTTAAAACCTATAATTAAAATCAAGTGGAAATCAATTATTTACTATAGGAGGAAAAAGGGTGATGAACTAAATTAATGTATTTATTAGAGTTTTATCAACAATACAAATATTAGCTTAAATAATTATACTGGTTTAATAAGATAAAGAAATAGACCAATAACTTCATTAATACTTCATTATTATAAATAATTTGAAATTACAAGACATTAGCTAATAAAAAACAGTTCCGAGGTTGTTAAAATTAACCATTATACTTAATATTAATTAAACCTTATTTTCTTCAAGAAGATTTAACGAAAAGCTCAAAATACAGTGATAAATTGTCATTTACAAAAAAATAGAGAATTTAAATTTTACTAATAATCAAGTAGTAAGCTATGACAGACTTCCTTAGATTACCCAAAACACAATACTCATAACTAGAGTCTCTTTGGATTATTTCTCACTATCAAACTTTCTTTATATTTTAGAGATGATAACTTTTAAGAAAATAAATACTTTCACATTATATTCTTCCTAATTTACTAAAACAGCTCCATTAAGATAATATAAAATTATAACAATCTTACTTAGAATATTGTTTAATTAAAAAGAAAACAAAAAGGAAGATAATGAACAGTCAAATTTTGGCTTGATTTAATATTGTTTAAAAGGTATATAAAAGCTAGAAGTAAAGATTTAATTAAATTATAAAAAAATTAAGAAAGGCAATAAATTACAAAAAATGATGATGTTGAATTATTACCATGATAAGGACAGATAAAATTTGTGTTAGGTATAAATCATTATTATTAAATTGCGTATGAATTTGGTTGGGCTATAAACGATATATCAGAAATGATATACTTCCTCATCGGTCAAATTTAATCAAACTCTAACCTTTAGGGGTCGTTCAATTAAATCATATTTATGAGCACAAACTCCAGAAAATAAATATTATTAACATTGAATTATGCCTTCTCTAATGGATTTAATAAAACAAAACATCAAGAGGACATAAAAGTATTATCATAGATTTTTTCAAAAGTTTGGTCAGACAAAACACAAAAATTAAATAAGAGCCAAACAAGCATCTAATACACTCTTAATACAGACTAACCTTATAACACGTAGATAGTTCTATTGAAGAACTCCTAGATCTGCAACTAGATGATTGAATCAAGTACTTTTATTTCAACTAAGAATTCTAACTTACAGTGCTACAATCAATTGCCACAGCATTAGTTCTCTAATTTAATCTTTAATACGCGTTGAATATTCCACAATCGCACATAATGAGTACTAAATACCGCTCACTAAGCTTGTATTATAATACTACATAAATATATAAGACTAGATTAGATAATACTAAATCTACCTACACTCTTCAAAAGTATTGAATAAAAATATCTGATATAAATCAAAAAAGAATAAGTAGAGGAAAAAGTATAAAGGGCATCCCAAATGTCAACAAAAACACATGCAAAAGAATGTTGAAATTGGAGAAGACTTTGAGAGTTTAAAAATTACAAGAAATCAATGTTGCTCATTAATGACGCACTAGGTATTGCATATATTAATAAACTTTAATATAATATAAAAGATTTAAAAACTAAATATATGGAGTAAAAAAAAATAAAAGGTCTCATAAACGAAGAATATTAGGACAAACTTGAAATAAACAACATGGTTAAGATGCTTCACCTAACCTTCCCGATTAATGTTTATTGAGACCTAGATTTCGGGTTAAAAATAGGACTAGGAGAAATTCATTCGAAGTTAAACAAAGGACATTCTCAAGATACTTGTAATTAATAAGAGTCTTTAATTCTGAGACCATCCTAAACTACTACTAGTAGTAATGAATGAGACCTTTGAACATGAAACACCTGACAAATGTTCTAACTTACTACCAAATTCCTCAGAGCAAAGACTATGACCCACCAGGTATGGGATTCTTCAACGATGACCTAGGAGCATAATAATTTCTTATGTAAATTGACTAAATGCTCATATAATTAAACGGAAAATCAAGAGCTATTATTTTTGGAAAAATTTGATTGATATCTTTGATATTTTTTCTTTAATCTGGTAGAGAAAGACTAACATGACCTTTTAATTAATTAACTTAAACATCTAGCAGCTACTACAAGAGAGGAGACATAGAGGTCAGAGACAATCCATGATAACTAAATATACGATTATTATTATTTTAACAAACTATTCATGGATGAGCAATAATCTGACTTAGACGAATAAGAGTTGAGATGAAAAGAGCTGGACCCTAATATAATTCCACTATTTATAAGATGAGGGTCCTAGAGACCTCAATAATAATAATGTATCCACATTGAGGTCTCTGGGGCCCACCAGATAATAAAGTATACTAACTCATATGGGACAAGCCCTTTAATTATAGTGAATTGTGTCACTCTGGCTCAGGGGCAATATTGTACTTTCTCTGCAGCTCATATATTGAACGACTTGTGCCTTTGCCCATTGCATCATTTAGTTACATGCTTGTTGATCAAAGTCGAGTCCTTAGTTATTCCTTACGGTTTTGGGTGCCACTCTCTCTCTGCATTCTGTTGCTTTATCCTCTTAGCAAGTTTTCGGCTTTGAGGGGTGGATCAACCATCAATATGTCAGGCTTATAGTTAAGTGATTCTTGAGCCTACTGGTCAGATTCTGATCGACTGATCAGATTCTGATCTGACGTCATGACTTCACTTAGGTCCATGTTCTAAGGTCTTCCTTATTTTATAGTAAGGTTGACTGGATCCTAATGAACTGAAGATGGCTTTTTGTAGTTCATATTAACACATACGCAAGGACCACTTCTGAATGGTATCTTGACGCTCCAAGTTTTTTTGGTGTTAATTTGTTGAACTTCTCCAGTGTCGATTGGTCTTTAATTTCTCTTTGGCTTGCTTGATTTGTTATTGCTCCATCGTAGAATCATGTTCTAGTACTTAACCAAGTTTTTCTTTACAACGGGGTAAAAAAATTTCATAGCCTATTGTAATTGTGTTTATTGCCTCGAATGCATCAGGAAAATTATATATCCTGGTAGACCTTAAGTGGTATCCTTGATGGTGTGAAGCTTACGCATCAAGGTTGTGATCCACTTCCACGCAACACTCTTGACTTCGTCATCGATTAAGAACGGCCTTTTGTGACAATTGAGGTTGATATTTCTACTAACATTTTAAGTTGATATATAGATACCACAATATGATGAGAGTATTATTAAATAACTTCTATTATTACTAGGTATAAATTCAGGTTTAACCCTAATTCTCGTCTAAAATAAAAGAAAATAAGGCGATATTGCTTATCGATGAAGCTTTTGCAAATTGTAGGTTCAAGGTAACTGGCTAATTCCACAAAATAATTCACAGGTATAACTTAAGAAAATAGCTATTTTAGAACTACTTAGCCGAAGTATTATATCACAAACAAATTAAATATAACTTTTATAGTAAAAACAATTTCAATAGTAACGGAAAGATGCTGAAAATTAAAGTTAATAACAAAAAGATGACAAAATTTGAACAATGTTACATATTTATTTACATAAAATTAAAATAGTGATCTAATTTGAATTGTTAGTCAAGTATATAAATTTGATAGAGGCATGACATCGTGTAGATTGTGAAGTAATTTTCACATTAAATTTAATATTTAATTAAGAAATGATTTAAAAGTGTCATAAGAACCCCCTAAGATCAACTTAATCTGAATTAGCAAACAAGATTTAAATAAATATTTAGAAATAACTTAAACTTTTAGGTTATTTCATAAGAAATTGATATTTTAAGTTTAATTTAGGCATAGTATTTATAACATAGTTCAAATTTATAGAGAATTCATTTAGGTAACAGAAGTTAAGCAAATTGTGAATAGCTAACATATATATATTTATCTGATTTAAATTAAATATTAATACTTTTTTGGTTGTGGAGCTATTTGAGCAAATTTTTTAGCAATAGAATTTTGGGAAATTCATTCACTGGAAATTTAGCTTTAAAATTGACATTGCATATATAAAATTTAAAAAATTTAATTCTTAAAATATTTTATAAAATATACTTTCCAAAATAGCTACAATAATTATAATAAATATTATCACATTGAGGAATCTGGGGACCCCCCCATCTAAATATATGTTAATATAAAAGGGTCAAGCCCTTTTCAATTAGTTAATGTCAACTCTTAAGAGAGTAACTTCAAGACTTCTACGTCTGTGATTTTGTTCTTCACTCTTTGTCTTTTTCTGAAGCTTCTCTTTCTTCCCTTGCTTATCTCTCAATCCATGCAGTTGGTAGTATTGGTACCAAGGTGTGTTTTCAAACCTATCTTTGATTAGTTGTTTTAGTTCAATTTGCCTTTAATCACTTTATTTTTTACTTTCTTCCAAATTGAGAAAAGTGAGAATATATTGTCTAAATCTCGTTAAGTTTACGTTGTTTTTCAAGTTCGGGCCCTTCGTAATTATCATGAATGAGAAATATTTTTGCCATGCTGTCTATTCTTTCATTTCTTAATTAGACTTGCTCATTTTCATTTGATATAATTCTATGATCGAACTTATGAGGATATAATTTAATGATCTTCGGTACCTGTTTAGGAATGAAATTCCTAGCAAAAGACTTAATGATTTATCAGGTATACCGATGACGTATTAGCCGTCATAGGGACCAAGATTGAAAAGATGTCTAGTGACTATTTAATAGTGAAAAAGAGGTTGTAAAAAGTGGATCCACTATATCTAGGATTTTTTGGTCAACTCCAATTTCTACTCTGGCGTTTAAGTTTAAGTTATTACTAAACTGCTTTTTGAGTGTTTCTTCTTGTTTAGTATCTTCTTGATTATTGGAATCTACTGTCGTAGAAGGTATAATATTTTTCACTATTAAAAAGGGGATTGGGGTTTTGTTGACCTTATTTCTGGGTGATGTCTTAAGGTAACTATGGAGTCTATGTTTTACTTGAGTTGTAGAATCATTTTTGGTAGGGTTGTTTCTTCACTACCTTGACTTTTTATTTGGCTTTATAAGCGTTCTTTTTTCTAAGTCTTTAGGACTCTAGCTTATCTAGTTCTAGTTAATTAATTTTTTCTTAGATTCGTTGTTCCTTGAGTTTTAGGTATCTCTGTGGGATCTTCATTCCATTGTGTGAATAGTAATGTGGCATGAATTCGAAGTCTTCGGTTAGGTCGTCTTTTCCAAAGGAGATACAGTCATCATCATCACTCCAGTCTTCAGCGTCTGAATCAGTCTCAGATGCGCTTCCCACCTATATTTTTCCAGTTATTGGGTGGTAGAAGGGGTATTCTTTTTATTTTTGTTTTAGTTGTGCATAGATTTTATGGGAGGTTCTTCATCAACTTCCTCCCAAACGTCGTTGTAAAGAATTGAGACTTCTTTATCTTCGTCATCCTCTTGGAGCTTGATGTTTCCAGCTCGTCCTGTTATGAAGTTGGATTTGCTTTAATAACACTGTCACTCAGTGAAATTATCGCCTCCTTATTTTCTACAAGGAGTTAATTATAAGCAATATCAAAACTTCCGTCAGTGTCCTGAAAGTAACCCTGATCAAGCAAATAAATTATGTCGTCCTTGTGAGTTTATTCACACATCTCACAAGTTGACTTCTAATTTAATAATAATAGCTGCAATAATTATAATTAAAATAAATCAAAACTCAATAATCCAAACATTAAAATTCATTGTGGACTAACTAGGAATTTTAATTATTCTAGCAAGCAAAGGACTAAGAGAAACAGTTAAAAATGTGAATAACTAAAGAAATTTAATTCAATTATTAACGATTTACAAATTATGTAAGAAAAGAGAAATAACTAGGTTAGTATAGAAAAGTAAGAATAATTTATAACTTATGCAAAATGGAAATGAGAGTGGTGTTTATGGAAAAAACCAAATATTAAGTAGATGCATAGGATAATAACGCATATCAGATTTATATTTAAAGATTTTTAAGCATTTAAATGATTGCTAACTTATTCTTATATTAAATAATTCATTGCTAAATACGATTCATCTTTATATTAATTAGTTAACTTTAATAAATAAAATTTTAATCAAAATTTTATATCTATTATTTGATTAATTTCATACCACTCTTTGGAAACTTAACTGTACACAACAGATAATAATTGTTCTTTTGAGCCAATAAATTATTATATAACCACAATAATGATATTCAAGCGTCATATTACAAGGCACAGTAGTAACTATTTCATTATCTAATAAATCCCCCAAGCATATGCTACAGTCAGTTGTTTTTTTGAATATCAACCTTGGAATAATGATTATTCAAGTCTTCTTTCACTTTTCTTTGCAGTTAAAGTTTTCAGTGAAGTGAGTAAGCAGTAAATATAATGCAGGGTGAAAAGAACGCAACTAAAACAGCAATTAATGCTATTATCATTACTCAATCAATCCCATAGAGCACTATCAAGTGAAAACAATTGAAAATAAGTTTAAGTTGCTTTTTTCTCTATAAATTAATAAACATTAAAATATATCCTTGTTTCTTCAAATTACTTTAAAACTACATATATATATATATATATATATATATATATAATTAAAACATTCATAGTTGCAGAGGGCAAGGTGAATGATTCCAGAGATTTGAAGAAACCCTAAATCAGAAAAAGTCGTGAAATCAACCAGTTAAAACAAAGAATTATACCTCACATAAGAAAGAGAAGCAACATAGGATTTCATAATCTAACGTAATACAAACAAAGGAAACAAATCCACCAGCAAACACTCTACAAGAATGTAGTATCGTTGATGCTCAGTTATTATCTTTGGGGAGGTACCACAAAAAAAGATATCTAAGCTATAAACACTTAGACAATAATATTTAAATTTCAATAAAAATTATATATAAATTCATATATAGATATGAATAATCAATCAACAAAATTATTATTAATTATAATTTTCACTGTATTCTTGGCATCTTTCTTCTTAACATCTTCCACTTTAAAATGACAACTAGAAACATTAATTATCCTCTATCTTACTTAATGCTTAGTATTGACATCTTTCAAATCTAAGTTATTGTTTTCCTCTCAATTGTGCTATTAGATGATTTTTACTTCATTTCATGCAATTTATTCCTAATCATTATATTACTACGACAACTGAGAAGGCTGACAGTATTAATTGTTAGCATTTTAACAGTTATAATTGGCTTGTTAACTGTAGTTTATATTAATACCCATAGTTAAATTAAATTTTATTTTAAAACTGCAAATAATTGATTGATAAAAGTATAAACATTTTTACATAAATATCAAATGTGTTATCAATTTCTTTATTAACTTAAAGATTTAATGAAGCAGGTCTTAAATAGACACCTTCCTTTATTTATAGTAGTAGAATTTTATGTAAGCCGTTACAAGACTTACAGTCATTGCTTAAATCATGTGCGCACCACAAATGATACTTCATTTCAGGCGGCATGTATCCTATTTCACGAACTTAGACATCATTAAGCTTAGCAACGTAGCACATGCATCAGAATATTATATATAGTTTAAGCTTTTTTATGTTTTCAACTATGCATAAGAATGTTTATCACTGCTATGCAAGGGCAAAAAAATACGGATATGAATGCTTGCAGTAATTCAATCGTCAAAATAATGAAATAATTCAATATTTCATAGTTGTATTCTTGAAAGCAATATGATTATACTTGTAAGAAGCATTTCATAGTTTATATACAAACATGTAATTAAATAAACTAGATCTCGTTATTAAAAATATATCATTAGAAATATCTC
>ARYC01018833.1:0-16140 GCA_000711775.1 Oxytricha trifallax
TGGGATCTTCTGTAGTAGTAGGTATAATATTTTCACTATTAAATAGGGGATTAGGATTATGTTTACCTTATTTCGGGGTGATGTCTTAAGGTAACTATGGAGTCTATATTTTACTTGAGTTGTAGAATCATTTTTGGTTGGGTTGTTTCTTCACTACCTTGACTTTTTATTTGGCATTATAAGCGATCTTTTCTCTAAGTCATTAGGACTCTAGCTCATCTAGTTCTAGTTAATTAATTTGTTCTTATATTCGTTGTTCCTTGAGTCAAAGGTATCTCTGTGGGGTCTTCATTTCATTGTGTGAATAGTAATGTGGCATGAATTCGAAGTCTTCGATTAGGTTGTCTATTCCAAAGGAGATACAGTTATCATCACCACTCCAGTCTTCAGCTTCTGAATCAGTCTCAGATGCGCTTCCCACCTTTATTTTTCTAGTTATATGGTGTTTGTAGGGGTATTTTCTTTTAATTTATTTTAGTTACGCATAAATTTTATGGGGAGGTTCTTCATCACCTTCTTCACAAACGTCGTTGTAAACAATGGAGACTTCTTTATCTTCGTCATCCTCTTGGAGCTTGATGTTTCCAGCTCGTCCTGTTATGAAGTTGGATTTGCTTTAATAACACTGTCACTCAGTGAAATTATCACCTCCTTATTTTCAACAAGGAGTTAATTATAAGCAATCTCAAAACTTCCGTCAGTGTCCTGAAAGTAACCCAGGTCAAGCAAATAAATTATGTCGTCCTTGTGGGTTTATTCACACATCTCACAAGTTGACTTCTAATTTAATAATAATAGCTGCAATAATTATAATTAAAATAAATCAAAACTCAATAATCCAAACATTAAAATTCATTGTGGACTAACTAGGAATTTTAATTATTCTAGCAAGCAAAGGACTAAGAGAAACAGTTAAAAATGTGAATAACTAAAGAAATTTAATTCAATTATTAACGATTTACAAATTATGTAAGAAAAGAGAAATAACTAGGTTAGTATAGAAAAGTAAGAATAATTTATAACTTATGCAAAATGGAAATGAGAGTGGTGTTTATGGAAAAAACCAAATATTAAGTAGATGCATAGGATAATAACGCATATCAGATTTATATTTAAAGATTTTTAAGCATTTAAATGATTGCTAACTTATTCTTATATTAAATAATTCATTGCTAAATACGATTCATCTTTATATTAATTAGTTAACTTTAATAAATAAAATTTTAATCAAAATTTTATATCTATTATTTGATTAATTTCATACCACTCTTTGGAAACTTAACTGTACACAACAGATAATAATTGTTCTTTTGAGCCAATAAATTATTATATAACCACAATAATGATATTCAAGCGTCATATTACAAGGCACAGTAGTAACTATTTCATTATCTAATAAATCCCCCAAGCATATGCTACAGTCAGTTGTTTTTTTGAATATCAACCTTGGAATAATGATTATTCAAGTCTTCTTTCACTTTTCTTTGCAGTTAAAGTTTTCAGTGAAGTGAGTAAGCAGTAAATATAATGCAGGGTGAAAAGAACGCAACTAAAACAGCAATTAATGCTATTATCATTACTCAATCAATCCCATAGAGCACTATCAAGTGAAAACAATTGAAAATAAGTTTAAGTTGCTTTTTTCTCTATAAATTAATAAACATTAAAATATATCCTTGTTTCTTCAAATTACTTTAAAACTACATATATATATATATATATATATATATATATAATTAGCATTTTCATAGTTGCCAGAGTGCAAGGTAAATGATTCCAGAGATTTGAGTAGCCTAATCAGAAAAAGTCGTGAAATTCAACAGTTAAACAAAGCATTGTATCTCACATAAGAAAGTTAAGCAACATAGATTTCATATTTAACGTTATACAAACAGAGGTAATAAATCTACGAGCAAACACTCTACAAGAATGTAGTATCGTTGATGCTCAGTTATTATCTTTGGGGAGGTACCACAAAAAAAGATATCTAAGCTATAAACACTTAGACAATACTGTTTAAATTTCAATTAAAATTATAAATTTAAATTCATATATAGATATGAATAATCAATCAACAAAATTATTATTAATTATAATTTTCACTGTATTCTTGGCATCTTTCTTCTTAATATCTTCCGCTTTAAAATGATAGCTATAAACATTAATTATCCTCTTTCTTACTTAATGCTTATTATTGACATCTTTCAAATCTATGTTTTTGTTTTCCTCTCTATTGTGCTATTAGATGATTTTTACTTCATTTCATGCAATTTATTCCTAATCATTATATTACTACGACAACTGAGAAGGCTGATAGTATTAATTGATGGCAATCTAAAATAAAAAATAGCATTTTAACAGTTATAATTGGCTTGTTATCTGTAGTTTATATTAATACCCATAGTTAAATTAAATTTTATTTTTAAACTGCAAGTAATTGATTGATAAAAGTATAAACATTTTTACATAAATATCAAATGTGTTATCAATTTCTTTATTAACTTAAAGATTTAATGAAGTAGGTCTTAAATAGACACCTTCCTTTATTTATAGTAGTAGAATTTTATGTAGGCCGTTATAAGACTTACAGTCATTGCTTAAATCATGTGTGCACCACAGATGATACTTCATTTCAGGCGGCATGTATCCTATTTCACGAACTTAGACATCATTAAGCTTAGCAACGTAGCACATGCATCAGAATATTATATATAGTTTAAGCTTTTTTATGTTTTCAACTATGCATAAGAATTTTTATCATTGCTATGCAAGGGCAAACAAATACGGATACTATAAAAGTTTTATGACGTTTATGAATGCTTGCAGTAATTCAATCGTCAAAATAATGAAATAATTCAATATTTCATAGTTGTATTCTTGATAGCAATATGATTATACTTGTTAGAAGCATTTCATAGTTTATATGCTAAGATGTAATTAAATAAACTAGATCTCGTTATTAAAAATATATCATTAGAAATATCTCTTATTGGAATGACTACACATGATTTGAGATTTCACCTGATTTTGGAAACAAATATGACGTATTTATATATAGTTAAGTACAATACAGGCAGAAAACAATAACTGATAAAAGCTCATATCTATAGGGCATTTGGATATAAATCTGTATCTCCTCCGCACAAATAAACAAAACCGAAAATATAAAAATTAATATACCGTAAATGTAAACTCTTTAATCATATTTTTTTTTTCTAAGCTTTCTTCAATGTGATTCTATGTATCATATTTATGACTAAGGTTCTAAAACAAGTAAAGTTAATAAAATTAAAATCATTTCGGGGGCAACACCTGAACCAGTAACTTTTTTTCATATTTCTACCCTTCTTAAAACCCTGTAAATACATGACTAAGGTCAATTAAGGACCAAAAAATCTTAATTCATTACTAAAATTTACCCTAGACTACTCACTCGAGTCGAAAAGATCAAGTTAATATATAAATTTATCATGTAAATATTCAGTTTTTTTAAAGATTTTTTTCAAAATATTCTTTTAATTTTTTCTTGATTTTTGATTAATATAAGTAGAAAACAATTCAATTCTATACTTTTGAAGCATGCATAAAAAGATAAAGTGGTATACCATATCCATAATAAAATATACCATCCACTTTATCTTTTTATGCATGCCTCAAAAGTATAGAATTGAATTGTATTCTACTTATATTAATCAAAAATCAAGAAAAAATTAAAAGAATATTTTGAAAAAAATCTTTAAAAAAACTGAATATTTACATGATAAATTTAAATATAAACTTGATCTTTTCAACCCGAGGGAGGAGTCTAGGGTAAATTTTAATAATGAATTAAGATTCATTGGTCCTTAATTGACCTTAGTCACGTATTTACAGGATTTTAAGAAGGGTAGAAATATGAAAAAAAGTTACTGGTTCAGGTGTTGCCCCCCCCAAAATTTTATTATCCTCAACTCTAGAAATATCACTCTAGCATTAATAATCAAGAATTTAAAGGAACCCAATTCATAAATCACAAAGTTTACTATATATTTAGAAATTCTATATTTTTCAATAATAATTGTGATTAAATTGTTCGTAAAATAAGTGATATTGTTTGTGATATTCTTGTTTAGGAAGGTGACGCTAGAAAAATTTACTCCCTCTCTTTCGAAAGAGATGGATCTCAATTAACAACTAATGACTTTCAAGATATTGAATTAGACTAAGATTTGCTAAATTCCTAAAATTCCTTTTCTTTTTAAGGTCATGTCAAGAATAATAACAAAGTACTTCGCTACATAAAGTGTCAACAACAAAATTAAAATGAGGATAAATGAATGGGTATAAAAGATTTCAGCCATCACTATATTATTTCTGACATGAAATTAATTGAGCAACCAAACTCTTGTAAACTGCTTATGTTAATAACAACTAACGATGTCAAGTTTAAGTTATGGTGAAGTACGGGAGAAACTGGTGACTGGATAGTTCTTAGAAAAGTTCTTGAAAAAAAGCTATCTCAGTCAAAATGATTAAAGACTTAAAGTATTTATATCTACTTTATTATATTTAATAATTCAAAATATCCTTTATCAAAGCTATATAATCATTAGTCCTTAAATTAATTTCATAAAATTTAAACCTTCGTGTTAGTTTTAATTTTCTTATAACCTATAAAAATGTTTAATTAAAATATTTATTATGATGAATAATAATGATGATACTTTCTTGACATCAACAAGAGTATGATATATTTGTTGTTTTACTTATCATTAATTTTTTATGTTAATTTTTTTGGATTTTTCTGTGAGACCAATCGTTGTGAATCAGATAGACTAGATAAGTAATCTTTATTTGTAAATTAGGCTGTATAAACCAGAGCAGCAATAAAGCCTTAATTAGAGAATTCATCTCGGATTTTTACTCTTTTTTATGTAAGAATATATTCCTGATTAAACTTATATTAAAATGAAATATCATTCAACATAAATTGCATATTTAATTCTTAATTAAGTTTAATGCTGAGTAAATCGGAAAAAATAAGATTAAAGTTTATGTGATTTAGAAAGAGTCTGAAAATACATTAATTCAAGCTTATGATAAGAGTGTGAAGATAAAATGAGGGAAACAGACTAATCTAAATGTTTGTTTAGGGAAGATCAAGATATCTTAAGGAGAGATTTAGAAATTTTATTACTTAGTATTGATAAATTATAATTTCTTTACATAAAATAATCAATATTTTTGAGAAATAAAATGATAGTTTAATAAAATTTATTACAAAAAACATTCAGATAAGTAGTTGTAATTGTAATATAAGTGTATCTAATATATTTTTCATCATCTTTAAAATTTCTTTTGTAAATAAGTCCATCTTTCCATTTGTAAAATTCATAATCTGCTTTCTAGCAGCTCAGCGAAGTCTTTGTCTTTCGTCATCGCACCCCTTAAATAAAGAGGTGCACTAAAAATTAAAAATATAAATTGGTTTTTTTTGTAACTTCCATTTTATTGTGAATTTTTCAATCTCTTAGAATTATTTATTAAATTCAAAATTAATTTCAGCTTTATTTCACCAAATTCTTGAATATTAATGCAAATCGAAAGTAGTTAAATAGTAACAGTTAGAGGTTTATAAAAAATGATTCTCCAAAGATTTTTAGGGATTTAATTAAATAAAAGATGGTAAAAATGAAATCAAATTTAATAAACATTTTCTCTAAACATTCCTTACTTTCTTAATTACAATTATTATAATTTAAGTCAATTAATTATATAATCTATTATATATTGATTCTGATACAATTAATATCCACGAATAAATTATACTTAAATAATCCTACATTAAAAATTAATGAATACTTACTTCCCATAAAAACGTTTAAGAAGTTCAATAAAGATCTAGTTAAAACAAAAACAAGAATTATAAAAAGCAATGTTTTTCATAGTGTGTATTGAAGATCTTGAGTAACTAAGGATATAAAAAGGGCAAGTATTCAGTACCTAGACTGTATATTATGCAAGCAGAGTCTAAAAGAAAAAGAAACTAAGCTTATCAATTGAAAGAAAATCAAGAAATTGAAGAAATTTCTTAATATTGTTTAGTCCAATAAAGTGAAAGTATCTTTATATATATATATACGATAAGAAATGTCTCAAGAGAGGTTTAGCCTATTAATAAAAAATTGTTCACAACAAGTGGATGGTCTGGAGACTACAAGATATGGAATAAATCTGATTTCTAATTCAGTACTGAATTAAAGGAGCATTGAGATAAAGTTAATTTTATTAAGTTTTTACGAATTCAATTGGAAGTATAGCTAAAGATGGAATAAATATCGCAAAATAATAAAAATGATAAAGTTTACGAAAATTACAAATTTAAAGAAAAAAATAAAATATTGACTTGAGTCTAAATGAACCTTCAGCAATAAAAAAATGAATATAAATATATATATATATATATAATGAATTAATAATATTAATTTATAAATATTAATTAAAAAAACTATTGAACTTTATGTATTAAGATAAAATATCTTATATTTAATTGCATCATATAAATACAGCAATAAATATATTAAAACGGAAAAAGAATTTAGAGTTATTTAAAGCTCATCACATTTATGAATAGTTCCTAATAAAAATGCATTTAACTATAATTATATAAAAAATTATAATTAAATAATTTAATTAAAAAATATATCTTTATGCAACATAATGAAAAATAAGATTTTTTCTTTATAAAAGGCAATAATAATAAAAATTTTATAAATTGAATATATTAAAATATTTTAAAGTTCTGAAATGGGAAATTTTCTTCGTAAAAGAATTCAGTAATATTTAATAAATATTTGAGATATATTTGAGGTTTATTGGCCTTTGTATCTGGAACTACTCATCTGGTGATCTCTTGATATATCAAATTTATTAGAGGATCTCAAATCACTATGATCCTTATATTTCCACTCATAGATGAGCAATATAAGATACTAATATAAAGAGATAGACCCACATTTGAGATATTTTATTGATCTTAATTTAAAAGGTGTGTTTCTCATGAATTTTAAAACTCTTTAAAACACTTCAAATATCTCGATTTTGCCTATAGCTAAATTTTGAGTTAAGAATTAATTACTAAATGAGAAATGCATATTAAAATTGATGAGAGCTCTTTTACAAATAAATAAGTCATATAGTTACGATATTTTTTGAATAAAGTGAATTGTTTTAAATAATTAAATAAAGAGATTAATAATTGAAAAAATGTCTGATCAGAGTGCTCTGTGTCATTCAACATTAATGTAAGTTACAAAAAACATATCTAACATTTTATTTTTACAGGGGTTGCACCTGGCCAGACTGAGGACGTCAACGAAGAGGGTGTTCAAGAAGTCACAGTGAGAAGGGCAGACAATTTAAGATTTTCGATGATGACGATGAAGATGAGGAGGAAGAGGAAGATGAAACGTTTTTTGTTAGATTTACTATTGCTATTACTACTATTACTATTGTTATTATTCTAAATTCATTTTCTAATTCACTTTATTTTATTTAAAAAGCATCATGAGTCTCTTTTAGCGTGTATAAAATTTAAATTGCCAGTGCAAATAATTCGTTCTAAGCTATTCTTTTTTTGATTTATCTTTTCTTTTCTTCTAATCTTTTCCGTGCATGAGTTTTACATCAAACACCTTTAAAAGAGACTCAAATATCCATGATATAAGCATGTTTTATTGACGAATGTTTATAAGAATTCTTAAATGTCTTAAAACTTTAAGTTTTGGCTAAATAATTTTGGAGGTAAGTTTGGAAAATGCATACAGCATCCTTGTAATAGCTTTGCAGTCTCAACTATCCAAAGTCTCAGAGATTATCTGCAGAATTTACCCAATAAAATATAGAGTTACAAGAGATGGAGAAATCCACGGTTAATAGATTTTGGGTTTCGATCCTAAGATCAAATAATTTAAGAGATGGAAAAGTGACCACCATGAGCAACCTTGAACATCATAATTGAGGTTATTTTCCATCCTTGGTATCACTAATATTGTAAAACGATCTATGATATGCATCAGAATGAAGAGAAATACTTTCTATTTTCTCTGAATTTTAGCTGAAATGATTATTTAAGATAATGAAAAACAAATTAAAACTTAATTTTAATTAACAAGCGCTATTTTTAATTAAGAAGTAAAAGTAATTTAAATTAAGTTTAAATGAAAATTCGTAAAACTTATAATGCGAAGTCTTAACATCGAAAAGTAAATTAGCTTACAAAAATCAAACAAAGTCTACAAATACTAAGCGAATATTCCTTTGACTTACTAAAAAGCATTGGGATTGTAACTGATTAAAGAGTACACTCTGCGAAAATATAAGATCGAAGCTCAGATTCCATATTGAACTCTCAAATAGTTCCCGCTCTAACTCGAAGAGATCAGAAAGTTAGGTATGAATGTGCAGAGCACCCAAACCTCATATATAAAGCTTAACATATCATCCCAGTTCACAAACATGACATTAGTAAGATCTTCTAGCTCGAAGAATTTCAAGCCCCTCATTGGTTCTCGCAATCACACAAAATTTGTAAGCAAATTCATTCTCAATAAAACTACCCAAAGATATTCTTATTCTTTAAATTATCAGAATTCTTAGGATCTTAATGAAATTTAAAGTCAAACCAAGATGAAGAAAAAGGTATAATGTACTCTCTAAACTCTTAAATAAGACAAGGACCTCCTTGGTGATAAAAATGAAAACAAAAAATTCTAAGTAATTATGGAATAAATTCAATCTGAGAAGACATCTAATTTTATCAGAGACACGTGATCTTAAAGCCTCATTAGAGGCAGAACTTTATCTGGAAAATATTTGGCAGGAACATTTAAAGTCTTATAGAATTCCCTTAATATCCTAAATCAGTTTGTCAAAACAACTTGTAAGTAGGCATATTCCGAAATATATATATATATATATGTGTTAAATGAAAGGGATCAAGAGATTCTGTAAATAAAGACCCGATTCTTCCTATCCTCTTTGCTTTTTTATAGATACAATCTAATTGAAATTGATGAAACACTTCTAATTAGCTCCTTAATTCTTCTCGCCTAACGACTAAACACTGGGCAAGCCCTAGGATTGTCTAATTATTTCTTAATAAATGAGCCTGAGTGCTTGCAGAGACTTCAGGATGAAGTAGCAAACCTTGACAAGGTGTACATAGTAATAACTCCACTGATCATATGAATATTTTTTTTTACAATTTAAGATATATTCTTAAGCAGCAAGGCTGCTTGATAAGACTTTCTTTGTCCTAATAAGGCATTTATTCAGATTCTTAAAAAAGATTAAGGATTAAGACTCATTAGTTAAAACCTAATGAACGTAGTTTGGAATTTCATTTTGATCTGCTTGCTCTCGAGTGCTAACAATATTGTTAAAAGACAATTGATTGGGAAAATGTGAAAAAAAATACAAAGAGTTTAAATATCTAGTAATCCATTATCTTTACATGCTGGTTAAAAAATTCTTTCTAAGTTTAGACCCCCCCCAGAAAAACATTTCCCGAATCATAAATTTTTTTACGTAATCAGAATCTTCTTACCGCATTAAAATTCGTATTTATGAGGAAGAAAATTTTATTCGAATTTTATAATCCGATTATTTTATCTGATAATATAATAGGAATAAAAAGAAAAGATAAATAATATATATAAGATAAAAAGAATATAGTTAAATCATACAAGAGCAGTTTTAAAAGTTCTTTATATATAATTAATTGTAAAGTCTATAATTAATTTAATAAAATAATATATTAAAATCTTTTTTAATTTACTTAAAAAATAATTAAAAATAACTTAAAAGTTCCTGTAATATATTAGTCTTCTTATGTTTAGCTTTTACATCGATCATAATTCACTCTCCGGGACGCTTCTTACAGGAAGGTCTCGAAATTATATATATGTTTAAATATATAACATTATTAAAATTTCAATGAATTTGAAATATTATATTAATCTCTAGAGATTAGCTTGGACGTGTATTATATAGATGTTATGCTTGGTAATTTTAAAATTTATTAAATTAAATAATTTAATAAAAGTACTTAAGACGGCCCCAAAGTGATTCAATGTATGTTGAATGATAAATTAAAACAATAAATAGTAAATATTCATTATAAAGTTTTATATTAAATGCGAAAAGTCCTGCCTGGCATTATTGCCATTAATTAAAGAAATAAAATATATAATTATTTCCCTGTCTCCTTAATTATTCAGCAGTAACATGTTTATTAAATGCAATATTAATTTATTACATGTTTAGTGCACACCGACTTTATATCGAGTTATAAAAACTACTAAAAATAAATAACATAATTTATGATCTCCTCCAGGCAATTCGTTTATAACTTGGATACCCATCTAAAAATAAAATATTAATCGTGGTAAACAGTTATCCCTGGGTTGCAACAACTCTCAATGATTTGTTCAAGAGTATCGGTCGTTCTATCTTCCACGAAAAACAAACGAAACTCAAATAATTGTTTTTCTTAAAACTTTTATAATATTATAACTCCCTGGGTTCATCTACAGTTATGATTCCCACAACCCACTATTAGCGGTCGTAAATATCGGCCATTTCACCTGAGGGCATTTAAAATAAATTAAAAAAATTATGTATAATAGATGCTAAGGTTTTAACATTTTTGATTATTTTAGATAAACTATAAAATTAACAATATAAAGATGAATTAATTTATTTATAAATAATATTTCTAATCATTAGAAGATATATATTTAAAATTGGTCCGGTTGGTGAATGACCCCCTACAAAGTAATAAAAAATACGTTATCTTACAAAGTGACTCATCTACCTAAACATCCCTGTCAAATTTAAATAACATTAATATTTATTAATTATATATAAAATATATTCCAATGAATGTAACTTCACGCTGCCTCTGCTACTCGTATTTGCTCACCAAAATGTAATTGATTATTTAAGTATAAAAAAATTTAAGAAACTTAACATTAAATTCTTAATAAATTAAAAATTCTCAGTTCCTTCATAAGCTTTGCAGATGTATTATAGCTATAACAATGACAAAAATGAAATTTACCTAATAACTGTGTTGTAAGTGTTAACCAGTTAAATTATTATAAAATTAATATTAACTATATAATAATCAGTTTCTTTTTTAATCTACCGCATTTAATCCTGATGGAAAGTCAATACAATCATTATTTGATTATATCTAATAAATATTTTCTATAATAAGGAGGATTTTTGCATAAACAACCAAATTAATCTTAGACGGTAGGTAGATTTAGCATTTAATTTAAAGTGTACATATAATATATTTAAAAATAAATAAAATTTCTATTTAAATAATTTTAACTGATTTAGGTTTTAAAAGTATAATCATAATTATTTCATAATATTTTTTATTTACCAGATTTAATAAAATCAATAATTTAATAATTTGTATAAAATTTAAAAGTTAATTATAAAATTGATAAGGATTGTATAGTTTGTTTTTAGAGATAATATAAAATAATATTTTAGATTTAATTCTAAATAATAAAATACTGTTTTATATTTAACATCCCGTCTTGATAGAGTATGAAGCTTTACACTCTTCCATCGCACACTTATACGAGACACCGTTAGCATACTATTAATATTTTATATAATAAAATAGAATGATGATTTATATTAATAAAATGAATTATAGATTATAAATTCTAATGTTTTAATATGTTATTAAGAAAATCAATCACCTTTTAGAATTTTACAAAAAATCTTAAAAAAAATATTTATTAATGAATTGATGAATATTTTTAAAAAATAGTCATAAATAATATATTATTTAAATTGCATATCGCTTATCTTTTTTAACTTCGCATTTATTATTGCATCTTTTGCATAATTAGTATTCATTGATTATTTAAAATCAAATTTGATTTAATTATTTAATTATCTTGCAGTTAATCAGTAATTATACTGCCGACTAGAGATCTTCAACCTACTCAAGTAAAATATAAATATATTAATTAAGTATTTTCTTTTCTCCAAGGACCATGTTACCCATATTTTAACGTTTAATTAATTGCTAATTATAATATTCTTATTTATTACATATCTAACGGCAATATTTATCTAACGATAATATGAATACAAAATAAATGGTAATATAAAATAATTTTCCGATTCAAAAATCGGAAAAAATAATCTTTACTTTTTTAATCCGTATTTTAATTATGGTTAAAGGTGCGAAAATAAATTTCTGATTTAGTAAAAAATATGATTCGGAAAATGTTTTTCTGGGGGGGTCCTAAGTTTATTGACTATCTTCAATTTGAATAACTTCAGCTGCTTCAATATACATGGTTAAATTCTATTTAGATCTAGCCAACTTCTTAATGACTTTCGAACAGTATTCTTTTTTGGCACTTTAATAAGGTCTTATCCACACATTCTGGCTCAGGAAGCTACTTATGGCACCCTAGGAATCTATTTAGATTTAGCGCTAATTCTATATGGATTCTTAGCATCCTGATTTTTTGTCTTTGTGGATCTGGGAAGTAAACTGCTTTGTACTCGAAGAAGTAAAATTTTCATTCGTCATGGAAGTCAATGAATCTAACTGCCACTAATTAGAAAGTCTTACAGATCAAATTTGATTCGTGTGAGTGACCGTTATGTTGATAAGTGTCCAGGCGACAAAGATTACCGGTTTGGTGCCTCTAACTTTCCCGAAGGTTCGATGTGGCACATTTGGCAGAAAAATCTAGAAATCTCCGTGTATTATAGGGCGATGTGGCGGATTTAGCAGGTTTGGCAGATTTGGCAGTAGATTCAGTCAAAATATCTGATGTTAAATTAATCTAATAATTAATTAATAAGATAATAAATTAAAATAAATACACTAAGTGAAAATGGCACTTTTGGCAGGTTTTGGCACCTGCCATTTACTGCCATACTATATACATGAAATAAAATAATTGAGAGTGATTAAAATTAGGATTTAAATATTATGGTAGAGAATGAAAACAAATATAAGTCATTTAAGCTATATTCATGTTTAGTTTATGGTCATTTTACAAGATTTTCTAGTATTGTGCTGACTTCTTTGCTCACATTCAAAACCACAAAACCCCTTAGTGAGGTTTATAAGTGCTTTGATTTGTAGGGTATAGTTGGGGTCTTATTGGGGTTAGTAGAGAATATGCAGGTTTTATGTGAATTTTAAGTATATTTAATGAGTATTAGAGTACTTAATTCAAACAAATTTAATCTGCTTGTCTTTGTTGTATCTCTTGAATCTTGCTCTCTATAGTGGCTCAAGTATGTCATCAAGGATTATCTAGGATATGAAGAGCTCTCACGATTATCATCTCTACTATGCTTTTTATTTCTTCGCAGACATCTTCTTACTTTATATGCTTCTAAGATAAGCTAATTGATTGTTTTATGCTTAGTACCAAAGTAAGACATGCTTTCCATGTCACTTTCTAATATGATAGCAGCAACTGCCCATACATCCCACTAAACAGAGCCATTTGTCCACTTCTCTCTGATTAGGAAGTATCCTGGTGTCCCAAGGACCTTTGCTAATGTTACAATCTCTTATCTTAAGGCTCTATTGAAATCGATAACGACAACTTCTAAAGGACAGAGGTTGAGCATCACATTTTCAGGCTTTAGATCTCTATGAACATATCCAAATTCATGCAACTCCTAGACACCCTTAATCATATCTGAAAGTATATCATTCAAGTCATCCGGATATCTGTTTTGATATAGATAGTCTCTTAAAGTCATTTCATATTTCTTAAGCCTTAGTGCAATGAACCCAAAGCCTAAAATAACACCGTCTAGCTTAAGCAAGTTCTTGCAATCTCTTTTTTAAGCTTCTCTAAGAACGATATATTCGTTAGCAAACCCATTCTAATACTGTTCATTCTTAATGAGATAGCTGAAACGATATACCTTGTATGCAAACTCGTCAACTACTATAAGTTTTGCCTTGCTAGGCACGTTTATATTCAAGTAGTTTTCTATGCAATTGTTAAGATCAACAGCATTTAATGCAGGGATACATAGCTCTCTCTTAGAAGCAAGCTAAAAATGTATTGCCTGCAGGTTGATTCATTGACTCATATCGTTTCTGTCTCTTGAGCTTTTCTTACTACTCTCTTAAAGATTCAAGAGTATTAGAATTTCTCTTGGCAGGTATAAGTTTATAAGTCTCTTAATCTTACATTAAAAACTCGCTTAAATGATGCTTTTGCATGTGGCTTTTAACCTTAGCTGAATGAGTGTAAGACTTCATGCAAGTCGTGCATTAATACCTGCCATCCACCTTATCATGCTCGAAATAAAACTTCGCTTTACCAGAATGTATTTCTTTAAAATGCCTCTTCAAACTCTACTCAGTTGAGAAGAAGTTTTAACAATCATTGCATTCAAAGTGTTTTTATTTTTCAATTGGTTGCTGTTCTTTCAGCTCCTCAACATATTCAATTTATGTTTAAAGTCCTATCTCTGTTCTCCCTTCTAGTTAGATACTTCAATTTTGAAGACCTCTGCTTCAAACTCAAGAGCTCTTAACTCTACTTCCCTCTCAATATAAATAGCTTCTTGCTTTTTAGTGGTGCCAAAGTTTAGCTATGATTAACCATTGCCAAGAGAGATGCTTTACGATTTAAGTTAGCCGCCATGTTTAAATTCAAATTTAAATTTGTATTATAAAGCTCTAATAACCTCTCAGTTATAGCAACTATGTATAGGAGTTGGCACTGCAGCACTAATGGTTGATATTGAAGTGTTAGAGCTCAATTTATACTTAGTTTATAACTATAATTTTTCTTATTTTATGCTTAATATTTTTAATTTTGGTACTAACTTAGATAATATTCAAGTTGGTACTGGTACCAATTAGGTTTTGAACCATTTTGGAACTTTTCCATTAAAGCCTCATTAGTTTAAAAATAGGTACTTATTAAGTTTTGGTACTATTAAATTGGTACCAATTAAAATTAAACCGAATTAGTACCAGTACTAATTAAATTCAACAAATTTAGTACTAATTTAATGGAACTAAATTGATAAAAATGGAGCTCCATCTCTGAAGTTTGTTACAGCTTCTGCCAGCTTTCTCCACGTATCCTTACCAGGTTGACCTTCTATAAGATACCCATATTTAATACTAAGATTTTTAACAGTAGGATCCAGAACTCTATATATTAAAATTTGAAATTCAATAACAAGAGTAGGAACAAAGATGGAATCTATAAGTACTGCAATGAAGAGGGTTGAAGCTTAAGAAATGATCTCAAGATTTAGAAGCAAGGAAGATCTCTATCGATACCTCACTTAGCATGGTAAGCATGTGACATATACTTAATCATATGCTATAGTGGGTTTATTCCTTCCAACGATGGAAGGTACCAAAATTTCATTCTTAAAAGCTATACTCTGCGATGAGAAGAAAGCCTTCAAAAACAGTGATATAAAGTTGATAGATATACCAAACTACCCAGAGATTTCAGTCACTAATCTCTACGAGGATGCGATGAAAGAAGAAGAGTTGGTAGTTTATCTTCCTACCAAGAAACAACTCTCTAACAAGCTTCCAGAAAGGAGCTTCTTCTTTGGAGTTCTTGGTACTTTAAGAGAGAGTTATCTCAGAGAGATCATTGAAGAAGCTCACAAAAAACGCTACTCTAATTCTCCTGAAGATTAAAAGAAGCAAGGCATACTAATAAGCGAGACCTGGCTCGCTGAGCTTAAAAAGCATCCATTCCTCTCTAGTAAGCTTTGATTCATAACTTTGTAGGGAAACCTGGGACTGGTATATTCCTAATGAAAGAGCATGCAAAGGTTCACAGAGAGAGAAAGTCATAGACTATTTATGAAGTGAGCAAGAGACTTTATAAAGATGTTTAAAAGCCAGAAGAAATGAGCATAGATGCAGGAGCTGGCACAAAGAGAAGAAATATGGGCCCAAGAGCCATAAGAAGAGGAGAAGAAAGAAAAGCCAAACCCTTTTATGGGTTAGTTTAATATGTGAACTTATTCATTCATTTAAATCTAAAACTTATTTATAAACATTCATTCTTCCTTCTCTCGCACAAACTGTTGTCTTATCTATGC
>ARYC01018834.1:0-27245 GCA_000711775.1 Oxytricha trifallax
TTCATGAATAAAGACAAAACTCTAATTGTGCTTTTTCTTTAAGCGCCCTTTGAGGTCTCTAGTATGAGAATATGGCTTCTCACAGAACTCACAGACATACTTCCCATCTCATTTAATGCTTGAGATATATAACCTTGCCATATCGTTGTGTATATCTCTCAAGTGTCTCTTGTAAGTTGACTTTTAGAGGAAAACTTTACTGCATTCTTAGTATTAATAGTCAACTTTGGCTGGTATTTATTAATGCTCTATGGCGGGTTGTTTAACCTCCTCCTTAATTTTCACAGTTTCTTTGATAGCCTCCTAATTAACTTATATATAAATCTCAAAGCTAGACTGGTCTAAGTTGTCATAAGTAGGATCCCACTGAGTACAAGCGTCTCTGGTCTCTATATTTCTTGGTTGCTGGAATGATAACTTTTATTGGCTTGATCAAAATAATGCCGCTCTTCTCAATAAGTTAGCGCTCATTTTAGTTTGCAGATATATTTAATTATAATATTGATAAAATATACCTTGATAAGCTATAATAGTCGAGTATAAGACACTCTGGTAGATTCTTTGCTGAGAGGTAAGAAAATGAACTAACAATAAAAAACTGTAAGTTGACATTTTTTATACATTTTAGTAAATTAAAATACTCCTAATGAAGTTTTGTTTCACTAGAATGTCCTTTAAATAAAGTTTGAACTTAATTTTGAGGTAAAGTTATTAAACATTTATAAATTTAATATGCTCCTAAATAAGTTTTAACCTTAAAATTTAACTCCAAATAAAGTTTGAACTTAATTTGGAGGACCTCCTAAAATAATTAAACATTATTAGGAGCAATTTAATGGAGACAGATTGATAAAAATGGAAATCAATCTGTGAAACTTGGAGCAAGTTTTTCAATGCTTCTCCTCATATCTTTTCAAGGTTGACCTCCATTAGGTCATCCCTATTTAGTAGTAAGATTTTAATAATCTTAGAATATAAATCCATATCTATAATTTTAAATTTCATTAACATTTCTAGAAAGAGGAAGCAAGATGGACTCTATGAATGATGCAATGAAGAGAATTTAATCTCAAGATTTAATAGGAAAATTTCGAAGTAAAGAGGACCTCTATAGGTACTTGGTTTAGCAAGGTAAACTTTTAACAAATACTAATAGATTAACTATAGTTGGATTGTTCTTGCCAACCCAGGAAGGAACTAAAATCTCATTCTTAAAAGCCTTACTCAGTGAAGAGAAAAAAGCTTTTAAGTCTAATGAAATTAGGATGATAGAGATACCTAACTACCCTAAAATATCAATGACAAACCTATATGATGATGCTATGAGTGATCCGGACGTAGCTCTCTACCTTCCATCAAAGCTACAGCTCTCTAATAAGTTGCCAGAGAGAAACTTCTTCTTTGGTGTTCTTGCAACTCTGAAACCTGAGTACTTAAATGAAGTTATTTTAAGAAGCTCATAAGAAACGATACAGCATCTCTCCTGAAGAAAAAGAGAAAAAAGGTATTAAAATAAGTGACACCTGGCTGTAGGAACTTCAAAAGCATCCTTTCATCTCAAGCAAGCTTAGTCTTCTAACTTTATAGAAAAACCTGGTACTGCTATATACTTGATGAAAGAGCGCAGCAAATTAAACAGAGAGCGAAAGTCTCAAGTAAAACATGAATTGAGTAAGAGGCTCTTCAAAGATTTATAAAAGCCAGACGAGATGAACATAGATGCAGGGGCTGTAATTAAGAGAAGAAACATGGGCCCAAGCAAGCCTTAAGAGGAAGAAAAGAAAGAGAAGCCAAATCCCTTTACGTGCAAATTTAATATGTGAACTTATTCATTCGTTTAAATCTAAAACTTATTTATAAAAACAAAATCTACCTTCTCTTGAGCATACTTTAGCTTTATCATCGCTGAATCTTTGAGCAGCACTCTTTATAAAATCGACTGTATCTATCTTCAAGTCGTGCATTGAGTGATAGAGTTGAAGTTTCTTGTAGTGGTCTTTCAATAACCCCCAATATTATTAAATTCCATTAAACTAAGGGCTGTAAGGAATATTAAATACAGGTGTTATGTTTAGCCTTTCATATTCCTTCCTTGAGAGCCTTTAGTTTTATGAACTGATAAGTTATCAACGAACAGAATAATCTCTTAGTCAGCGTATTTGCCTCTGAGTTATTGTAAGAACTTAATATATTATTCAGTCTTTATAGAGCGAGGGTGGATAACATAAGTCTCTAGGCCACTATCTTCACTGATTCCACCAAGGATTGCATGAGTTTATATCTTAACCTTTAGTCATAAACTTCTATATTACTATACCTCTTGTACCAAGACCGTGATATAAAGGTATTGAATGTAAAAACTGCCTCATCAGCATGTATGAACTTTATATTATGCTCTTAAGACCTCTGCATTTAATCGAATATATAATTTAAATTAGTCTTATAAAATGGAACATTTAAGTCAATCAATCTCTTAATGCGATTGACTGTCTTGTAAGATATTCCGTTCTTTTTATATATGTTCGCTATAGATTAAGCAGAGATATGAAGCTCAGGAAATTAGCGATGAAACATCACAGCTATCTAGGTCAGAGAGAAGTGATCCCATTATTTAAGAGTCTTATCATTAATTAGATAATCGATAAGATGCTGCTAAAATTTTAGAGGTCTTTTAGGCTTAGAATTAAGCTGCTGTCTCTTTAAATTCAATGATAATAGACAATGAGACCTCACAGTTGCAGGGGATTTATGAAGCAGTCTTGCAATAGATGTATAATTCAGAATAGGCTAGAGTCATTCACTATATTCATCACATCCATAACGCAACTTAAACAATAAATCTATATACTCGCTGTCATAAACTGACCCCAAACCTCGCATATACTCACTTAAATTACTAATATTTAAACATAAAACCCCTACATAAACCCTATTAAAACCCTATTAAAGTATGCCTTAATAGTCTACTTTTATCAATCAAAAACTCAATCAAACTATTGAAAGGGTTTTGGGGTTTTGATTGGGGACTATTAAAAGGCTACTACAAGAAACTTCTGCTCTATCATTTGATGCACCATCTTAAGATAGATACAGAAGATTTTATTAAGAGTGCTGCTAAAAGAGTCACCGATGATAAAGCAAAAGTGTGCGCAAGAGAAGTAAGATCTTTTGTTTAAAAAAAAGTATTAGACTTAAACGAATGAATAAGTTCACATATTAAATTTGCCCGTAAAGGGATATGGCTTCTCTTTCTTTTCTTCCTCTTAAGGCTTGCTTGGACCCATGTTTCTTCTCTTAGTGCCAGCCCCTGCATCTATGTTCATCTCGTCTGGCTTCTAGAAATCTTTGAAGAGTCTCTCACTCAATTCATGCTTTACTTAAGACTTTCTCTCTCTGTTTAATTTGCTGCGCTCTTTCATCAAGTAAATAGCAGTGCCAAGTTTTTCTATAAAGTTATAAGTCTATGCTTATTTGAGATGAATGGATGCTTCTGCAGTTCCTACAGCCAAGAGTTGATTTTGATTCTCTGCTTCTCTTTCTCTTCAGGAGTGATGCTGTAGCGTTTCTTGTGAGCTTCTTAAATTACTTCACTTAAGTACTCTGGTTTAAGAGTTCCAAGAACTCCGGAGAAGAAGTTTCTCTCTGGTAACTTATTTGAGAGTTGTAACTTTGATGGTAGGTACAGAGCAACATCTGGATCACTCATAGCATCATCATACAGGTTTGTCACTGAGATTTGAGGGTAGTGAGTTATCTCAATCATCTTTATTTCATTGGTCTTAATAGCTTTTTTCTCTTCACTTAGAAAGGCTTTTAAGAATGATATTTTTGTTCCTTCCTGAGTTGGCAAGAACAATCCAACCATGGTTAATATATTAGTATTTGTTAAAAGCTTACCTTGTTATACCAAATATCTATAGATGCCCTCCTTACTTCGAATTTTCCTATCAATTCTTGAGATTGTATTCTCTTCATTGCATCATTCATAGACTCCATCTTGCCTCCACTTTCTATAAATGTTTATGAAATTTAAATTATGGATATCCATTCTAAACTTACTAAAATTTTACTACTAAATAGGGATGACCTAATGGAGGTCAACCTTGAAAAGATATGAGGAGAAGCATTGAAAAACTTGCTCCAAGTTTCACAGATCGATTTCCATTTTTATCAAACTTTCTCCATTAAAATGCTCCTAATAATAATTAATTTAATTAGGTGGTGCTCCTAATTTATTTAAAACTTAATTAGGTGGTTATATTAAAGTTCAAAACCCTATTAGGAGGGACATTAAAAAAAATAAATTTTTAAACCTCCCCTCCTAAATTTAAAAGAACAGCTTTAGGAGCACCATCTAACTTCACAAAGCACTTTTAGGTGCATTTTAATGAATAAAATGGATGAATTAGTATATAAATTATCACTAAATTAGAGAAATATAAAACTAATGTCACACACTTTGTTCTTATCAAACCTCTCTAAACCTTTGAGGATATACTCTTCCTCTTGTATAAAGGTAGAATTTAAATAGATTGTATAATTATTAATAGTACTTATAAAATGAGCGGTAACTTACTAAGAAAAGCTGCATTGCTTGGCATTAGCCAGCAAAAACTTTCTTTCATAAATTAAAAGAAAATTGAGACTTGCGATGCTTCTACCTAGTACGAACCTGAAATTTTCTAACTATAGGTATCAGACTTTGAATAGAAATTCAGTTTTTAAATAGAAATGCAGAACTAAGAAATTAAATGCGAAGTTCAAATGAAAATGGTTGAAGAGGAGGAAGAAAAAAAAGAAATAAAAGCATTACATTTATGTGAAGAGTATGAGAAGAACTTCATTTATTAATCTGCTCTTAAGCGTCATATCTTAGAGCAGCATTCTAACAAGCCCAAGCTCTTTCTTAAGCATGATAAGATATATGGGAAATATTTCTGCCCTTACTGAAATAAGTAATACAATCATTCAAGGGATCTAGAAGTTCATCTATAAAACCATCATGGCAAGAAGTTTGAAGTAATAGATCCTGAGACTGGTGAGGTCTTCCTTAAAAAAAGAAAGCCAAGAGACCCTTTAGAAACTTTGGAACAAAGAGTAAAGAAAAGAAAATAAACTTATTAAAGGAGTAAGAAACCTCCCAGCCTCAGAGATAGTAAAAATTACTCTTAAGATGCATGCACTTAAACTTCCAATATTTAATATAATTGACCTTAAAGAGTGTAAAGAAAGTTATCTTATCCTTGAGGATAAATTTGAGAAGAAAGTCATAACAAATTAGTAGTTCTCATACAAGATATATCCGTTCAACTACTTCAAATGCGATGACAAGTCTCAAATGGAATTCGTAAATGAATACCAAGCATTTACGAAGTCAAGAGATAGATAGTGCAGATTTATAATAAAGCTCGATGCTATTCTGCTTGCACAAGATCATGTAGCTTTACGTCTTCATCTATACTAAATGACATTAAGAGACTACATTTAAGTTTAAAGGATACCAAATTAATTACCTCTTATTCTTTCAAATGTTTGCAAAGGCATTGAGGAGCTGCACACTCTTAGATATGTTCATAGAGATTTGAAACCTGAGAATATAATGCTTGACTTCACACCTCTCAGAGTAGTAATAATAGACCTCAATAGATCATAGAGAGTTGAAGCTTCGAGACTTGGCAACGTGTATGGTAATCCTGGATACTTTCCAGAAAATGAAGACTGGAGAGATGGTGATATTAAGTGGGATATATGGGCTCTAGCAGCAATAATCTGTGAATACGATATGGCAAGAAATGATTACTATAGCCGAAAAGAGAGAAAGATTCAAAACAGAGAATACAGCAATATCTAGACTGGAATATGGTAAAAGGTAGAATGAAAGATATGGCTGAGTTTATAATTATTAAGCCTAATCACAGAACTGATCATACAATAGACTAAATTGTAAGTTGGATAGGAGATATAAAGTTTAGAAAGCTGTCTCATAATGCAATAGTACTGTTTGAGTGAATAATAAAAATAAAACACTTGCATTACATTATAACACTAAACCCTACATAAACCTTATTAAAACCCTAATAAAGCATGTGTTAATAGTCTACTTTCATCAATCAAAAACTCACTCAAACAACTTCAGGGGTTTTGTGGTTTTGAGTGCGATCGTATAGTCTCAATATTTATAGTTGTTAAATCGTTGGTGCCTCACATTATTCTCAGTTTCACATATTTTTAATCAGAGTCCTCCATCAACTTCTTAATCTCAGGGCTTGAACTAATAGTTTAATTTGTTAAAGTTTTGTATATGTAAATGTGAGACTGACATTTGTAAAGTAGCCACAGGGGTTACGTTACTCTCTGTACCATTTCGCTTTTAATAGTAGCAGGTCAAGTTTTTTGAGTCAGCACCTTTAAGTTGTTCCCAAGAATATTTAATCGGGAATTATTTTACATTTTAAATTAATTAAATAATAAAGGATTTATATATATAAATAATTTTAAGTATTCGTCATCTAAAGCCTAAACTGAAAATTTTTATCAGCTTAGGCCTAAGCTGACATTTTAAAATTATAATATTTGTATTTATTGATTTTTAATTATATTTTTTAAAATATTAATTTTTAATAATTATGCTAATGTCAGCTTAGGCCTAAGCTGACGAATACTTAAAATTATTTATATATATAAATCCTTTATTATTTAATTAATTTAAAATGTAAAATAATTCCCGATTAAATATTCTTGGGAACAACTTAAAGGTGCTGACTCAAAAAACTTGACCTGCTACTATTTAAAGCGAAATGGTACAGAGAGTAACGTAACCCCTGTGGCTACTTTACAAATGCTAGTCTCACATTTACATATACAAAACTTTAACAAATTAATCTATTAGTTCAAGCCCTGAGATTAAGAAGTTGATGAAGGACTCTGATTAAAAATATGTGAAACTGAGAATAATGTGAGGCACCAACGATTTAACAACTATAAAATATTGAGACTGCACGATCGCACTCCTATGCTCACTTGTAATAATTCTTCAAAATTTTCTTAAGATAGTACTGCAAAAAACTTTCCTCTGCTCTGTGATGTGTGGACGTTAAGAGCCTAAGGGGGTCAATAGGCTATTGAATCGTGACTTTGCTAAATATCAATCATATTGGATAACTAGCAAACTGCGCTGGATTGTCCTTGCTTATATTGCAGCATCATTCATCAGAGAAAAGAATATATACGTAGAGCTCCAAGATTCATCTTTTCGCAAAATGCGAGCACTCGATGAGATGGCGAGTTACTTAAGAGACTTCAGTATTCAGGCGAATCTTCACCATTGAAATGTTAGAGCTATCCATTCTTTACACAAAAGACATACCCATGAACATAATAGGCCAAAACTATCAAAAGGTCTTTATGTTATCTTCCTGGCAATCGATGCTGAATGAGCTTCCGGGTATTTTATCAAAGCACGTTCTACAAATTAAAATCCTTGCATTAGCTCCTCGATCCAGCGTAGTCATTGAAAAAATTTGTTTCTCATTTTCTACATCAGCAAAATAAGTCTTTAGCTCTTTTCATATTTTACCATTTCGATTAAAAGTGAATATAAATAAAAATTCGAATTAATTTGATATTTATCATATATCTAACTAAATTTTTATTTTTTCAGTTTTCTCTTCCTGGATAATAGCTTTGAGTTTATTTAAATATCATTTGTTTACGATACATTAATCATTAAAACAATATTTAAGTTATTTATTTAAATTATTACATGTGATAGTTTATCATTAAATCCTCTCTCAATATTCGAATCTCTTCAAACGAAGTATAATTTTGAAGCAATTTAAAAACAAAGCTATTTTATGTTTACTTTATCAATTAATATTATTTTTTTGCTTTATATAACTATATTTTACGTTTTGATTTATGATCATTTAAGATATTATTAATAAAATATATAACAAATAGGTAAATTTAGATAGAGTAATCAACATTAAAACCTCTTATATTATAACAGATACTTATTTGATATACATTTAAATTAAATTTAATATTTACAATTTATGTAGATTTAATAAATTAAGAACTATAGACAATTATTATTTTAGATACTAGTAAAAATAATGAGATGTGATACAAATATGAAGAGCCTCCCCAAGGTGTGAAAGTGCCTCTCCTAAACCCTTATTAGTAAATCAATCACCACTAAAGTACCATTTCAGGAGCATCTACCACAATAACATAACTTTATACAGAAGAGCAACTTAAGATAGCGCTTCTAGAGGCTAAAGATGCTCCTGAAATGGTACTTTAGTGGTGATTGATTTACTAATAAGGGTTTAGGAGAGGCACTTTCACACCTTGGGGAGGCTCTTCATATTTGTATCACATCTCATTATTTTTACTAGTATCTAAAATAATAATTGTCTATAGTTCTTAATTTATTAAATCTACATAAATTGTAAATATTAAATTTTATTTAAATGTATATCAAATAAGTATCTGTTATAATATAAGAGGTTTTAATGTTGATTTACTTTATCTAAATTTACCTATTTGTTATATATTTTATTAATATTAAAATTTGTAGGTTGGCTTCTTTCCTTCTTATTTCTTATTTATCACTTAATTAGTTCTCTTGCTTCTATCACTGGCTTTTATGTTCCTACACTCTTGCTTTTTTTATGAATAAAGTCTTTTGTTAACTCATAAATTGTAAGCAAACATATAAATCTGTAATGATTTTTTTTCTTAAGAAAATACCAATACTATATTTTTCCAAAAGGTTAAGCAACAAATCTTGTTTAAAAATTAAGGTGATATTAAGCATCTAAAATAAAATTCCAATTATCAATTTAACTAGTTATAAATTTTATATGAAGAGATTCAGGAGGGTTCCACTCCTCAAAATATTAAATTTCTTTTTAACTTAATAACTTTAATGAAATTTTTAAGTAGTCTAATTTGTTTGATTAATCATTTATTTAATATTCAACAAAATCTTTTGTAATATCCTTTTAAACATCCTTCAGTTGAAATCAAAATCTAAAATCAATAAGATAAATTTTGGTATCTTTTGTTATATATATGTTCTGACCGACACCCGACCCCCCCCGTACCCTCCTTCTTGGTAGTACCCCCCTGTACCCCCCCTAAAATATCCTATTTCATATCAAATTTTTTATCCTTAGGGTCTAAATCGATTTCCTTCTTGACATCTCGATATCATAAATTCTATTTTTTTATATATAAAATTTCATAATTTTATCAAAATTTATAAATTCGATATTAATGCCTTATATGATTTGATTTTTAAGTTTTGACAAGTTTCACAATGTTTTTCAAAATTTTTTTGCCTATCCTTTGTGAAAAATATATAAAAAATAATTTTCAATTACAAATTTTAAAATTTAATTTATAATTAATTTTTATTGACTACCATACACAAATTTTATTCTAAATTTTTTTTTTAACTTAAATCAACTTCATTCGACTTCATTACAAGAAAGAGTATGATTAATTTTTCAAATTTTCAAATTTCAAAATTTTATAATTTTTTTCATAAACAATTACAATATATTGAGAATTTTTATTTTAAAAAATTAATCATACTCTTTCTTGTAATGAAGTCGAATGAAGTTGATTTAAGTTAAAAAAAAAATTTAGAATAAAATTTGTGTATGGTAGTCAATAAAAATTAATTATAAATTAAATTTTAAAATTTGTAATTGAAAATTATTTTTTATATATTTTTCACAAAGGATAGGCAAAAAAATTTTGAAAAACATTGTGAAACTTGTCAAAACTTAAAAATCAAATCATATAAGGCATTAATATCGAATTTATAAATTTTGATAAAATTATGAAATTTTATATATAAAAAAATAGAATTTATGATATCGAGATGTCAAGAAGGAAATCGATTTAGACCCTAAGGATAAAAAATTTGATATGAAATAGGATATTTTAGGGGGGGTACAGGGGGGTACTACCAAGAAGGAGGGTACGGGGGGGGTCGGGTGTCGGTCAGAACATATATATACACAGTGATGTATTTTCAAAACTTTTACCATAATAAATTTTTACTAGGGTTTTGAATAAAGTTGACAATAAACATTTAGTTGATGGCATTGAAACTTTATCCAAAATTAATCCAATTTTTGCAATTAACTACATTGAAGTTCTGAATATTGTTATAATAAATTAATATTGCCTTAAAAAATTAAATTTTAAAAAAAGTGAGGGATATGCTAGTATTTTAAGTTTTACAATAATTTCAAACGGATATCTCTTAAAATTAATAAGAGCTTATAAATGCGAAGCAAATATAATATTTAGATAATTAAATAAGAATATAAAATATAATAATTTTCAATATATTTAGATTTTAATTTATTATTAATACGTTAAATCTGCCATCTAAAAAATATATTATTTAAAAGCAACATCAATGTGTGTTCCTACAGATATTCTTCCCAGGGGGTACCCTATCACCCCCATTCCCCATACCCCCACCCCCATTAAAATACCCTATTTAATTATAATATCAAATTTTGTATCTACATGGTCTAAATCGATCTCCTTCTTGACTTCTCAACATCATAGACCCTATTATATATATAAAATTTCATAATAATTTCAAAATTTTAATTTCCCTTATAGTGGAATAAATAATATGAATTCCATGCTTTGTCAAGTTTCACGATGTTTGTCAACCATATTACACTTTGCCTAATGAAATATAAATTGAAAAAACTTTTTAATTAAACAATATTTTTTTAATTCAAGTAAAATTTTTATATGCTATAGTATAAACATTTTTTTAAAAATTTTATCCCTTAAATCAACTTAATTCAACATAATTCGAAAAAATAGTATGAGTAATTTTTTTAAGTTTTTAATTTTCTTATTTTAAATATCTATTTGTCCATTATCTTTTATAAATAAGAAAATTAAAAACTTAAAAAAATTACTCATACTATTTTTTTCGAATTATGTTGAATTAAGTTGATTTAAGGGATAAAATTTTTTAAAAAATGTTTATACTATAGCATATAAAAATTTTACTTGAATTAAAAAAATATTGTTTAATTAAAAAGTTTTTTCAATTTATATTTCATTAGGCAAAGTGTAATATGGTTGACAAACATCGTGAAACTTGACAAAGCATGGAATTCATATTATTTATTCCACTATAAGGGAAATTAAAATTTTGAAATTATTATGAAATTTTATATATATAATAGGGTCTATGATGTTGAGAAGTCAAGAAGGAGATCGATTTAGACCATGTAGATACAAAATTTGATATTATAATTAAATAGGGTATTTTAATGGGGGTGGGGGTATGGGGAATGGGGGTATGGGAAATGGAGGGGGATGGGGTACCCCCTGGGGGGATCTCGATTGTAAATGTGTCTGATTTGTAAAATTTAATGAGAATTACAAAACTTCTTTATGATAAATAACTTACTATTATTTTTTGAGGCATCTATTTAAAAGGTGTTTGAATGAGAATTATTCGCTTTTCAAGAACCACTTATAAGGAGTTTTGAAAACTTATGTATTTCTTGATTCATATTTGATATGAATTTTTACTTTCATATTTAATGTAAATGGAGGTAAAAATTAATATTTTATTGCTTTGAAATTTAAAGATTACTTACCACAAAAATTTATAAAAAAGTAATTCTAGCCCTTGACAATTTTATAAAATTTAAAAATTTACTAATACTTATTGTTAATATTAAGATATTTTTTAGCCAATCATAAAGTTATTATAATTTTTACTTTTTTATTTTATATTATTGGCAATACTAAGAATGTTTTAAAATTATTAAAAGACATATAAGAATGTAACTTATTTAAGATCCTATAGATTGTGGTAATTAATAAGATTTCGAAATCACTTGATTAAAATCTCAAGTCAAAACTATCATTAGCTACACTTAAATTTGCAAAATCTTTTGATGATATTTTATCGATGGAGATTCAATTATTAGAATACATTCCAGAAAAGAATCTTAGTAAAAAAATTTAAATAATAAAAAAATCTTCTCCATGCAAGTATAATAAAGTATTTTAAGCATACATTAAAAAGAATCTTGATGCTATGCTTTCGAATAATTATTTAAAATCAGTATTCAAAGCACATATTTAGCTAAAATATAATAATATAGGGTGGAAACTTCAATTAATAATGTAATTTTTAATAATAGTTTGAATTAAAAATTAAAATAAATATTAATCTAGGTACTATTCTTTTATTTCATTTGTATCGATTTGTATTGCTGTTGAGTACTATAATTACATAATAAGTTAAAAATAAATAAATAAATGAATGAATATTACTTTACTATTTCTAAATAATGCGTTGAATAAAGTGTATATATAGAAAATTTATTAAAATATAAAAATTGGGAGAGTTTATAATGAAGCCACTTCAAAGATCTAGAAGAAAATATTTAGAAAAATATGTTATTTAATCTTTAGAATTTTGAATTGATATTTTTATTTTTAAAAATTAAAATCTGATTGAATTATAATTGACTAAATAGTTGGCTGGCTGCAAGTACCTATATTTAAATATTAAGCATAATATTTATTATTTCAAACGTTAAATTGATAAATGAATTAATTGCTCAAAATCATAACTTTTATCTAATTGTCAAATATATATCAGATATGTCAGAAAATTAAAGTTTATTAAATGACCATGGTCGAGTGTTGAATCACCATCCTGATCTTATAAACTCAAAAATCCTTTAAAGTTTTGCTAAATATACATGCTGTCCTCAAAGTTATTTATTCATGTAAAATAATCTTATAAAAAATCTTAGTTCTATGAATCCTATAACTTTTATAGAAATTGAGAATATTATGGATGTGCTTTTCTAAAATAGGCTTAAAAACAGCAATAGTTTAATTAAAATAGCATCTGAATTTATTAAAACTAAATACTTAAGGAATTTTATTAGTCAAAATTTAAAATAATTTGCACAAAAATATACTAATTATTTATTAAATTAAAATAAAAATTATACGATATTTATTACTAATAATTCCATAACTAACTCTATTTTAAGGCATTTTAAACTTTAATTATTGCTATTATAACTTGGAAAAATTGATAGTCTAAATTATATAAATTAAATAATATATTTATTCTCAATAATCTTGGATTTTCATTATTATCGAATCTAAAATTTAGATTAATTTTTTTAATTTTATTGTTCTTTTATTAAGATTTCGTATAAATAGCTTCACTGTTACTCTCTTTATTATTATGTAATTTAATCATTTTCTCTTATGATTATAAATATACATGCCTAACAAAAACAATTTTAATAGCCTAATATATTTGAATTCTCAACAGTATGCAAAACTATATTATAATTAAAATATTTTTATTATAATGCTCAAGCTTCAACCTTTAAAAACGTTGAAGCTCGCTTGAACATTTGTTAAGTATTATATTCATAGAGATCAACAGATAATAATAACTAATAAAGTTAAATTTTAATAATTCTTAACTTATTCCTTTATAGTTTTAAGTTCCTTATGTAACTATTTATAAATCCAAATGGATTGTTAGGGTGCTTTTTAATGATTCTTTGATCAAAATTAATGGACATAAAGTAGATAAACTGTCTTAATAGAATATTATTCTAAATCAATTTAGATTTATTAAAATTCCATTTGGAATTAATGGTAATATATAAAGAGCGTTTAATCATATTTAAACTATTGTCAAACTTCAACCTTTAATAACGTTGAAGCTTGCTGATTAATACAGTTATCAAATGTGATTTTTAAATTAAATATTAATATCTATTTCTTAATATTTAAATATATTTAAAAAATGGAAAGTTAAAGATTTATTTTACCTTTCTACTCCTTCCTCTGCAACTAGAATTGAATCTAGCATTGCTTTTATAAATACAAGTGCTAATCAATACTCCAAAACCCCTAATGAGTTTTATAAATGTTTTGATTTATGAGGGTAAGTGGGGATTAGGATTTATTTGAGTTATGAAGTATCATCTTCACTCTAGTTATGAAAATATAAAAGTTTTATTTTAATATTATTTTTACTAAAATTATATTTTCTTAGATATATATACAGTAGATTATAGCATTTTTATTAAAAATTGATAAGCTTGATACACATTTATTTTACTTTACATTATTATTAATAAATTATCTCTTTATCTGATTGCTTTAATAAATTTAGATAAGTAAAAAATTTCAAAAATATGGCATTAATGCATTTATATTCCTGAAATTTTCTTCATAAATATTTTTTAATTTCAATACTTTCATTTCTTTTAACTTGCATTCATTTTAAACATATTTTTGTGCAATCTAAAAGATTTTGGTACCATAATTAAGAAATATACATAAATTGAGGGATTTTAAAATGTTTGATAGCCCCAAGTTTGCCATGATTTAGCTATAAAATTATTTAAAATGGATAGCAATCTTAAAAATTTATATTTATAATTTTAATAAAATTTTGATTACTATTAATAATGGGGATTTTATAGGAGATCAACCCTGTAAAGATAAATGGATTATATATGCAAAAATTGTTACAAATTTAAGAGATGGACCTCCATTTAAGAAAAATTAAATTCCATTAAATAAGTATTAAATATTTTTTAATTTAATTAGTACAAATACTAAATCACTTAATTTAATTGGCACTTTTGGTACTAAAATTAATATTATTTTCACGAAATTAAAAAGTTAAAGTTATTAATGATGTAAAAATATTACCTCAAATACATGAAATCAACCATTATTATTGCAGTGCTAACTCCTATACAGAATAAATAAAATTAGAGAGATTATTAGAGCATGATAATATAAATAAAAACACTTAAAAAACTACAAAATGAATTGGCATTATTATTAAAATTAATGAAATTTATGAAATATAAAAAAACTTGATTGATCTCTAAAAAAAAATTAGATTTTTGATACATTTAAGGTGAATAAAAAATCCAATATAAAAATAATTTCATTTCAAATACTTACTAAGACCTTTTAAATTATTGCAATTCTATACAGATTATTAAAATTTTTTGTCATTTAGACTATTTAATTAATGATTGAGATTTAATGACAATAGTAAGAGGAAAATTTCGAACAAGTTTGATATTTAATTATTTTAAAATATATATATTTATATATTTATAAATATATTAAACTTTTAAAAATAAGAATACCTAGAAAAATTGCCGCAGATATTTATTATTTCAATAATTCCATTAATTCTAAAATCCGTTTTAAATTTTATTTTTGTAAAAATGAATTCGAAACCTTTATTATAGATTATTAATTTTAATTAACAAATTAAATTATTGATTAAAAAATTGGGTTATTCTCAGCATAGGTTGAATTTCATAATCATCATGATTTCACTACTAAAATTAATGATTTTGACGAAACTAAATTGCTCTAGATTTATTACAATCAAATAGAAAAACTTTTAGATACATTTAAATGGAAAGATGTTTTACAATAACTTTATCAATATTTCCAGCATATTAAAGCTATGATATCTCATTATGCTAAAAGATACTTCAACCAGATAAATGATATATTATTTCGAATAATGGTAAATAAGAGCAAACTGTTAGCTATATGTGTTCTGACCGAGAACCCCCCTACCCCCTTATAATAAAATTTTCAAATTTCATTAATAACATATTCTAATGCTTTGAATCATGCTCTATCTTGAAAAAAATCGTGCCCGGTCGGGCAGCAACTTTAATTTATTATCTTAATTTGATTACTATCACTACGTTCCATATATTTTTATTGATGCATTCTTCTATAGGAAAACATTTCAAATACAAATTATTTTTGAGTATCATTAATTTTTTTTTATTATTTCTATAAATAAACTTAAACAATTATTAGTTTAAAGTATTATATCTCTTAAATTTTCTTCATTCAACATAATTCTATAAAATAATCTGATAAATATTTTTTTAAGCAAATTTGTTGTTACTTTTAAAATAAACTATTTTTAAAAGTCCAAATTTAAATAAATGAATCTTATTTATTAATTAGCAAGTTGGTGTTGCCATTTCGGGGGGGGGGGAAGTTTCCTGCCCCAAAATTTTATATGCACCCAAGGGGGGAAGTTTCCTGCCCCACACATAAAAATATCTAATTTTTATAATTTTCAAAGAATCTTTATCATCAATTATGATGCAGTTTTTTTTAAATTTAGCTTCAAATATCATTTCTACATTGATAATGAATTTGAAAATTTAATGAAAAATACATTAATTATTAATAAAAAACACTTATTTTGGCCTTGTTAATAATATATAATTTGATAAAGAATAATTATGTACCTTGAAAATTATATAATAATAAATGTTGTATAGTACATGGTTATGGTTATTGAAATTGAAATTTATTTGTTTTTATTAAATTTATTGCAAAAAACATAAATTTAATGTTTGGGGCAGGAAACTTCCCCCCCCCGCCATTTCATTAACCTACAATGAATTAAACTCAATTTTATGATCAATTATATAAAGTACTTCTTTTCGATGGTCCGACCTTTTTATTTTTATCACTGCCTTTATGTAGTTTTTTTTTTAAAAAATTTTAAACTTCACACAATTACATCTCATTTCAATAATATAATCCCTCTATCTCTATATCTTTCCAAAAATAAAATGTCACTTTTTAAATTTATGCTAAATCTTATAAGAATTTGAACATGCAACAGACTTATATAAGAAGTTCTCCTTATCGAAATATCTTTATTGAATACATAAATATTTTGTTCTTTAAATTTAGCTACACATTCAAAGAGGGATCCTTTTTGTGTTTTTATTATTTAGATTTTAAAAATTATAAATTGAATAGATCAAATCTCATTTTCGAAATCGCTATTCTATTATTTATGAATTTTAAAAATAAGACTGTAAATTAAGTGTATTTAATATATATTACAATTAATAAAGAACAAATATTAAACATAAGTTTAGATGGCAAAGTTATGAGGCCTAATACACTAGGCTGTGAGCTTAAATCTCAATAAATGTTGTATGATATTCAATAATATAAATTAATTTATTAATTATTTTTAAATTCGAATTAATATTTTAATCTTAAAAAAATTCACTTATATCATTTTACTAAACAATGAATTTAATTTTACTAAACATTGACATATATTATAAAATTATTTTTTATTTTTAAATTAATATAATTGTATTTATTTTAAAGTTAAATCTAACAAGACAAATTTCCAACAACAAATTTGCTTAAAAAAATATTTATCAGATTATTTTATAGAATTATGTTGAATGAAGAAAATTTAAGAGATATAATACTTTAAACTAATAATTGTTTAAGTTTATTTATAGAAATAATAAAAATAAAATTAATGATACTCAAAAATAATTTGTATTTGAAATGTTTTCCTACAGAAGCATGTATCAATAAAAGTTGACGGACTTAGTGATAGTAATCAAATTAAGATAATAAATTATAGATGCTGCCCGACGGGCAAGATTTTTTTCAAGATAGAGCATGATTCAAAGCATTAGAATATGTTATTAATAAAATTTGAAAAATTTTATTATATGGGGGGGAGGGGGTCTCGGTTAGAACATATATGTGATACTTTTAAAGCTGTTTAATTAATAATTGGTGATTAATTTCAATACCAAATTGATGAATATGCTCATCCTATAGTAAAATATTTGATTGAAGAGGCTGATAAACATTATTCTTAATTTGAATATGTTAAATTACTTTAAGATTAAGCTTTAATCAAATTATTTATAATTGTTAGCGAAAATCCTTTCATAGAGATGAAGATAACTACAGAAAGATTTATTAGAATGTAAAAATAACTTTAAGAAGGTGAGTTCACTTTATTAATTAAATAAATAGATAAAGAGATAAATTAAAAAAATAAATATATATTAAATCATGATTGTATTTAAATCGAATATAGGAATCAGAATACTTATTTCGTTTTATTTGTGTTGTTTTGCCGAAGTTAAAATTTATAGCTATTAAAATCAAGAATAAAAAACTATATTAAGATTTTTATAAGAAAACTTCCTTTAATAGCGAATAAATAAATAAATATCAAACAATTTACTAAAAAGTAGAATAAATATTATACTTATGAAATATTTATTTTAATAAAGTTATACTATATCTCAGTATTCAAATAAGTGCATATCAAGAAGGGAAATATCGTCTAATAAAGTACAGTTCAATTCAATATAAATGCTTTAATTATCAAAATTATACACATAAACCCCAATACGTATGTTCGCATGAGTTTGATAAGTGAATAAAAAGTTTTAAATGCATCAATAAATAACGAAATTTAAAAGGACAGATTTTAACTTAATTTGAGGGAGCCGATCCAGAGAATGCAAGTACGGTGAAGATGGGAAAAAATTGATGATTTTATTTTGAGGCCATACTTACCAGTCTTATAGAGTTTGAGACGCTGACCAAGAATATGTGGGGTTTGTACCCCATTGACCGATTGGTTGCAAAGTTCCACCGTTCACACTGGTTGTTTGGGGATCTGCTTTTACCTCCACATTTGAATTAAGTTTGATTTTTATTAATTAATAATTACTACTATAATAATTAAACTAATAATGGAATCAACTAAGAACTAAATCTGCGATGGCTCTCGCACCCTCATTATTAGCCACGCACCTCACTTACTCTAAACTGAATTCACTGCGCTTTGCGCGCATCTTGAAGAGCAACTCACGTCCTCTCGATCCGTGTAATTGATTTTACGTAGTTGCATATTTTTACAAACTTTCTTTATAAACGCTGCGCTATTTTTACACTGTGATGTTTGTTACATTGAGATAACAGTATAGCTTCGCTTATCAGACAGTAATAATTTATGTGCATTTAAATCAATTAACAATAACTTCACTTGCACTCTTTGCAGAGTGCTTAAATACACTATTACTTATTCATGCAAGTGAAACAGCCTCCCTAATCTTATATTATTCGCTTCGAACTTCTGCTCACTTTGCATGTTTATTGGGTGCAGTAAGTACTTTATATCAGAAAGCTGACATTCCCTATAAGAGGGGGAATTTAGTCATACTCAAGTCGAAATATAAATTTGCGAAGCCCATGCACTTTCCTCTCTACGTACTCTATTCTTCCACTATGAGGGAATTACTAATATTCTAGTGTACTATAAATGAGGAGGACTGAAAGTTATGAAGTTGCAAATCATAATAATAAAGACATCCGCAATCAAAATCATAGTTATAATAATAATGAGAAATATGGCTCAACCATCCCTAATTTTCCTCTCACACTCACATTCTAATTTTCTCCTAAAACTTCACTGATTTCCAGGCAGTTTGAGAAATTCTGGTTTTATTCAGGGGTTTCCAACTTTATTGGATTCTTGCCCTTTAAATAGCCAGCTTTAAGTTCCTACTTTAAATTCAGAATTAATTGGTAACAAACATCAGGGCCCAAATAATTTCAAAGTTAGGAGCTCCGCTCAATCTCCCTCACTTTTCTTCAACTGCCCTAACTTACCCTCAGTTTATCTCTCAAGTACTGGTTCTTGCTATCAAGTCAACTAACTGTACTCACTCACTCAGTCTTCAAAACTTTTTCAAAATTTCAAACCTAATCATTGATTAGTAGTAGCATGGCCACTTTCAAACTTGATTACTAAAATGAAAATTTTGGCAGCATTTCAGGTTTCTCTGGTTGTTAGCAATTTCAAAGAAAATTCAGCTATCAGCTTATATTACCTACCTATATCCCTAATTGACCTAAAAGTTGGCTCTAGCCCAGTAGTTGTAATTAAAAAGTAAAAAATCAAAAACAGTTCAAAAATTGCCTAGGTTTACTAAATTATCAAAACTAACAGCTATTTAATTTAAGTCAAGTCAAAGTTAAATTTTCAAGTGATGTTTGTTACAAAAAGTTTTTTAAGTTAAAACTTCCATGGGTAAAAAGTTTAAATTAGTAAAAGTGCAAGCGCTAATCACTCTAGTGATAAAATTAATTCAGCTGGAAGACTATTTGGGTAAAAGCTTAGATTTAAAGCTTTTGCATTAGTGGCCACTAATAAAATATTTAAAGTCTGAACATTCAGTTTTAAAAAAATCATTTATCAATTCAAAAAGCAACAAGTAAGAACCCTCAAAGTAACAGTAATAACCAAAGTAACAAATTTTAAAGAACCCAATTTAATTTGTAAGTAAGAACCAAGCAAAAGTTTAATTAGAAGAACCTAAAGTAACAGTAAATCATTTAGAACTCCAAGAACCCTTTAAGGAGAATTTTTTCAATTAAGATTTCAACAATTTGCCTGGCCAGGCTTACAATTTAAAACAAGTAACAAAGCAACAGAACCCAAGAAACATTAACAAAGAACCAAAGTAACATTAAGAACAGAGCCCTTTAGATTTTTAAAAAGATTTAAAAACTCTTGTACTTACATTAAATTTTTGATTTTCCGGAAATGCAGGTTTTGATTTTAAAATACTATCGAAGGCCTTCTTTGATATAATTAGTGGAGATTTTGATTTCAAAAATTATTTAAGAGCTGGGGTTTTGATTTTTGATTTAAAGGTACAGTGCAATCTCATAATCATTATTAAAAGGCTAACGATTAGTTTAAGTTTAATCAATCTACTATGCAACTGCGATCACTGGCTCTCCAAGTTACTTTGCCTCGAGAACACCCTAAGCTTTGTTTGGCCCCTTGATGTCTCACTCACGTTTCACCACCAGGATACGGCAAGTAAATGATTATTTGAAAAAAGATCTGAACGTTTAAAAAAAAGCAACGAACAGTTTAAAGATTTGTTGACGACTAACTAGCGTTTGCACTATGACTTGGAAGTTTACTTTGCCTCAAGAACACCACTAAGGCTTTATTTAAGCCCCTTGATGTCTCCTCACGTTTCACCACCAGGATACGGCAAGTAAATGATTATTTGAAAAAAGATCTGAACGTTTAAAAAAAAGCAACGAACAGTATTAAGATTTGTTGACGACTAACTAGCGTTTGCACTATGACTTGGAAGTTTACTTTGCCTCAAGAACACTCTAAGCTTTTGTAGGCCACCTGATGTCTCCTCACGTTTCGACAACCGTTGTCGGGCAAGTAGTTCAGTCGCTAATTATTATAAAAAAATGACTCGAATTTATACTCTTTTTTTCTCCAGAAAATTCGAATATTCAAAATGGATGGCTATAAATAATTCCTGGATTTTGTATTTAATTTGACCAAGTCCAGCAACTTTGACGATACAAACTCGTTTAAATTAAGTTTGACCTGAAAATAATTAAATAATAATATCAAGATGCGTTAGTGTTTTTGGATAAATTATTTTGCATGATTAAAATTTCTAACTTGCTTATACCTACAATTAATAAAATTACCTAGCCAAGGTATTCATCCTGACCAGAGAGAAGAGTCAAGGGCTTTGAGAGTAAATTAACTCAGGCTGTATCTCTTATAGTTATTTGAAGATTTTTAAGTGCTTATAGATAAGGCAAATAGTTTAGCACTCATACTAATAAGAGTGAGTAAGTCCTTAAGAGTTTACTAGAAGTTCAACTGCCTTCACTTCGTTCACTCATTTCTTATTAACTCTTCATAGGTTAGAAAAATTAATAAGGCAATCTAGCTAGCAGATAAATGTACTTTTGCTAAGTCACTTTACTATCTTAGCTTAACTGATTAGGTCAAAGAAGATGCTCAAAATTTTCTTAGATTAGAAAAGGATTGATGTAAGTATCAATTTGATAATTACTTTATAAACTATAGAAATGTGTAATATAGAGTAAATTCTTAGTGAAAGTATAACAGTAAGTTTAGTATAAATCAGGTTACAAATATAGCAGCTGCCACAACTTTAAGTTGTAGTTTATAATTCATAATTATCTAGCTAAAGTTGCTTGGTTTAGAGACTTCCATTCAAACAAGCACTTCGATTCACAAATCCTCTAGTGAGATTGCTTCTAAGGCTGCTGTTAAAACGTGATAAAAGCAGTGCCTCACTAAGTTCTAATTTATTCTGCTTATATTCATTCCCACCTCTTTCATAAATGCTGCCCAGTACCCTCTAAATTACGTTACTTAACTTAAACTTACTTTGATTAGACTCTTGTATTTAGTGGATTCAAGTCTATGTTTTTTATCCAGGAGTACATTAGCTCAGCTGGCGCAATCTTGTAATGATAAGGCCCCAAAAAAATTAGAGGTAATCTTAAGTCCATGTACTTTTCCATAATATTCTGAGACCTGTGATAAGGAGCATTATCAAGAAGTATCAAAGTATTAGATCTCCACTAACAGTCAATTGTTTCGAGTGTATTAATAAGCTTGCACAGAAAGTACAGGAAGGAGTTTGATTAGTTCTACCATGATTCACTGTATAAAACAACTCTCCTGTACTTGAAACCCCTATGATCAAATTCATTTATCTAAGTCTCTGAGAATTTCTAACTCTGTTCTTAACGTAGGTGCAGTCCAGCCTCTGCGTCTTTCGTCTGTTTAGTTCAGAGTTGATTCATCAATGTTGATAATTCTCTTGCCATTACTTAACTAGAGCACGAACTACTGTGCTGCATATTACCTCTGCAACTTACTACTATTACTATTATGCAGAGTTGAGATCTACTTGATTTATTTGTAGGTCATCATTAACTCATTTTTAAGGAAGCGTCTTATCATTTACTTACTGCACCTTAGCTAGATGTTCTTCTATAAGCTGCGCTGAATATCTGAAAGCTGTACAGGTTAAGTATCAAGCATGAGCATGTTAACAATATGCGTGCGTGCTCTGCTGTGAAGCTTCTTATACCTGCCTCTGTTAACTTACTTCAGGTTCCAAAACCTGGCTTTCTTGACTGGACTTTTCAAGTACCTTCGCAACTTTTAGTATGAAATGCCAAGTCTATTCATTATCTAGGAGTAAGATAGCTTTTTATTGTCTCGCAGTCTAAGCGACTCCTCTGCAAGCTTGAGTTCTTTCTATTACTATTTCTTTTCTTTCCCCAACTGCTTTAGTATCCTACGAGGAACGGTTGCATTTAGTTGTGTATGCTAACCAAACACTGGAATCTAATCCTTCACTTTATGATTCTCAATAACCTTGGCTTCAAGAGAGTTCATATCAATACTTTCGCCTCGCTCAATCAAACTTTAAGGTTCTAAATCTGATTGTTTGTATTCAGAGTAAAGCTTTAACACTAACTAGCCAAGAGTCTTGATGTCCTTATCAATCGGTAATGACGATTTAACTTCTTTTTTCACGCTTTTTCTATAGACCTCTTTAGGGTCAATAATAAATCCCTCACTTTCAAACTCTGAAATTTCATCACGAGTATCCTCGAATAGGGAAGTCATATCTCTTATACTAACTTATTCTATTTTAACGTCTGCAACTGTTATATTTCTCTAGTATAGCATATTAGTGGTTAAATAATCCGCCTGATCTTAAGAATCTTCTGATTAACTTTACGAGCTCTGCTCTTCACTTGAGCTGTTACCTTCGTAATCTTTATCTTCCAACTTGAAGAAGTCAGAGAGTCTTGACTGTTGTTTTCCAGAATATGATTCCATGAGAAGATTCCTAAATTTAATAATAATGAATTCGTTTCGTGCTGGTAGGAAATCCGCTAGCGGAAATCAGATCGTGCTGGTGGGATTTCATTATTAGGAAAGCACTCTCTGGTTTTAGTAACTGCAGTGTCTTCCTGAATCAAAATTGAGCTATTTAAAATGTGAAAAGCGCCTAACTTTTAAATTTTAATGAACCAATAGTAACTTACTGGTCTCAATGCTTCAGAACTCGCCCAGAAATGCAAAAGTAATAAAGAGCTATACAACTTTCTTGCCCAAGACTGCCACGCTTTCTTACCCAAAGCGGATTCCACCAACATTTATTTCCTTAAGTAAATCATAAGAGCGGAGAAAGAGGTAACCACTAGCTTGCTCTTGTAACTTTCATTATAGTATGTAAGAAGAGACGCAGTCAAAGTGTCAGCAGTGCCTTAAATCGATGGACTTACAGTTTAAGACTTTCTCGATTATGCAAGAGGGTCTTCAAGACTGCTCTAACACTTGCCTGATGAACGAGATTGGGTCCACCTAGACAGATAATGGATCTGTGACTTGCTCTTCACCCTAGACACCAACGGTGTCTCCCAGATGATTCATGATGCAATGTTGTAACGAAGAGAAAAGCTAGAGCATAACAGAGATCTCGTAATTGAAATGAGACCCGAGTTCGTGGACGCTCTCAGCAGATGCCTTAACTTTAGCAGTAAGTTTACTCTCTCTTAATTTCGTGTGTAGCTGAGCAAGGTAAGGCTGTGAATCTAGTAAAGGATTCATCTAAAAGAAAGAGAACTCATGATTAAATGGACGAGGTAAAAGATTATGAAATGGCTTTTAAAATAAGATAAGCAAGAATTCTTGCAGTAAACTAAAAAGTTGAAGAAATAACATGACGATATGGAAAGTAAGTTGCTTGACTTACGCAAGATGAGAGAGTAGTTTATGCAAGATGGTAACTTGTAGAACATGCAAAATCAGTCTCCTAACGTGAGACGCTGAGTGCTGCTGCTTCTCTTCCTCCACGATTCTCTAAATGCTAGTAATAGCAAAAACTTGAATATGTGAATTGCTTAAAAAAATTAAGATAAATCTCATATTCTTAATCTTGGTTTTCTCTCTGAATTTCTATGGTTTATGTCGCTTTTAAAGTGCCTTCTCTCACTCGAGGCTGCCTTCAACCATCTCTCCATTGTCTCTTCACTCTCTGGCAGCTCTGTATAAGTGCAACTCAATGATTTTTCTCTGGCACTGCGACGAGTAGTCAGCTCTCAAGTCTTATTTTATTCCTTGATTAATTCAAGCTTTTGTTAACCTTTCACTAATCTTCTCTTGGAACTTGCAGTACTGCTTTTACTTCTGGATCTCTCTGCCTTGAGCCTTAGTAATTTCATGGTGCTACCGCTTTAAATTCCTTGCACCAATTACTATACCTGGTCGAATGGTTTATCTTGAAGCACAGGATTTTAACTCATCTTCTCTTCAATAAGCTCTATGAGAGAAGGTTAATAAAAACCCAACTTACTTTATTCAGCTTATCCTTCAACTTTTTAAGGCTCTTTTTCTTCTTCAAGATTATCTTGCTTCACTACTGCTGCTGCGTTGCTTGCTTCACTGTAAGCTTTCTCAGTGAGAGCTACAATATGTTTAACGACTTCTCTTACAATATTATCTTGCTCCTAATCCTTTGAAAGCGCTGCAGAAATTTATTCTTAAGGCACCTTGCTTTATTCAACAAAACTATCCATTGCTTCTTATTGATTTTATAAAATTGATTATGCTTGGTTGTGCTTGCGATCAAGTATTAGATCTATTTCTTTCTATACAACTATAAGCAGCTGCTCTGAACTATCATTAGAAGCATTCTTGTTATAACACGCGCTGGCATCTACCTTTGGTATTAAGTCTGCCGATTCTACCAATGATTTATTCTTCATATCTTCTTGAAAAGACATCAGCGATGATTAAATAAGTACCCCCATTTGAATTGATTTCATCATTAGTTTAGATGTCTGTTCCTCATCCCTGTGCTTCATTAAATAAGTAAACACCATAGTTCTTGCTCGCATTCTTCATTAAATACCTGCCTTCAATGACAGACTAATGACAGCGGCTGAGCCGGTGCTGAAGCTTTTGAAATCGAAAGAGGATTTCGAGAGGCCTGATTAAATAGCGTTGTAGTTATCAGAGGCGACAATTAAAACTGGGGAATTAGCAACTTAGTCCTTTATGAGTTCCTTGATTTTCTGCAAGTAATCTGCTTGATTTGAACTTACCAGCAAGTCTGGTAGCTGGGTCTTCTTATTACCTTGCAACTTATCAAGTGTAGGGAACACCACAGGTGCGCTTTGCAAAGCTAAGTTAAGACAGGTTTCCTCGGTTTGAGTAAGATTGCTGCCTGAAAAGCCGATAATACTTTTAGCTTGCTTGTAAAAATTAAGCTGGTTGACAATATTATCACTGGAGCCATAGAATAAAATCCAGTCGTATTCATCGACGATCACGATACTGTCGCGCCAGACACTTATGAATTTAGGAGTCTTCATTTGTTTCTTGAGTTGTGGCTGAGTAAAGAAGTAAATACAGCGCTCTTAGCAATGAAATTAAAGTTCGAGTTAAGTGCCATCGCATTAATAACTTTTAGAACTTCGTGAAATCTCTCTGCACCAGGTGCTCATTCTTGCCAATAATAATTACTCAGAGCTTGATCCGAAGAGCTATAAGAATGGCTAGCGCAATGCAAATTAAGGTCTTGCCATTACCAATACCAAAATGAATTAATGGCTTGCTTGCAAGTTGTCGCAGATATAGTTAATGCATAATACTTGAGAACTGTACAACTTAAATCCCAGATTTTGCTGCAACTTTTTAGGGCTTCACTGGAAGCCAATCTTTCATTCGAAGGCTTTGAATTGAAAGTACTTGCTAGTTAGTGCAAGATATTTACATTCTCAAAGAGTTGAAGTAGGTCTGCAACTGTCTTATCAGAGAATGCTTCCATGTTGCGAGGCAAGTGCAAAATCCTTTGAATGTCAGAGCAGTCTCCATTAAGGCAGTTTTCAATAATATTGCTGCTCAGACTTACATTCTTTTCAATTTTAGCTTCTATGATTTACTGCTGAAGCTTTTAGATTTGCGGAATCTTGCCGACCCATTGTACTTCTCTATTCTGCAGTATTTATGCAAGGCCTTTCATAAAGTAAACCATCGTGCTTTAATCAATAAGCTCTTGCTTCTGTAATAATGTAGCCAAGGTAGTTGATATATAATCCTTGAGACCATCAACAGTGTGAGAGCAAGAAAAAGCACAAATTCTTGCTACTCTGTGTATTTAACGGGAATATCTCTGATTAAGTGCAGGCAACAGTCCTACTTTAGTAGAGTGATGAAAGGAACATTCAAAATGAAGAATGAAGAAGGTATAAGTCTCTAAACTTGGGAGTCAATTTCGAATAATTGCCAAGTCCGACCCATAAGCTGCACAATATAAGAGTTAGTTTCATCAAATCTCAACACTTGAGCAAGCTATTTCGTGAATGCGGCTACTGAATTGAAGAACACAAAGTTTGCCAAGCCTATAGCTTGCCTTGCATTGGGGGAGCGTAATAATAACAATATCGATTCTTGTATT
>ARYC01018837.1:0-12695 GCA_000711775.1 Oxytricha trifallax
CTAACTGGAGGTCAACCTTGAAAAGATATGCGTAGAAGCATTGAAAATTGCTCCAAGTTTCACAGATTGATTTCCAATTTTATCAATCTATCTCCATTAAATTGTTCCTAATAATGTTTAATTATTTTAGGAGGTCCTCCAAATTAAGTTCAAACTTTTTAGGAGTTAAATTTTAAGGTTAAAACTTAATTAGGAGCATATTAAATTAAAAAATGTTTAATAATTTTACATCCAAATTAAGTTCAAACTTTATTTGGAGGACCTCCTAGAGAAACAAAACTTCATTAGGAGTATTTTTTTACTAAAATGTTTGAAATTCTCATTAAATATGTCAACTTACAGTCTTTTATGGTTAGTTAATTTTCTTACCTCTCAGCAAAGAATCTACCAGAGTGTCTTATTCTCTACTATATTAGTTTATCTAGGTAGATTTTATCATTATTATAATAAAATATATCAGAAAACTAAAATGAGCGCTAACCTTTTGAGAAGAGCGGCATTACTTGGATCATGTCAATAAACGTTATCATTCTTCCAGCAACCAAGAAAAGTAGAGACCAGAGACGCTTGTACTCAGTGGGAGCCTACTTATGACAACTTTGACCAGTCTAGCTTTGAGATTTAAATATAAGTTAAGTAGGAGGTTATCAAAGAAGCTGGGCAAATTGAGGAGGAGGTTAAACAACCAGCCATAGAGCATTAATTAATCCCAGCCAAAGTTGATTATTAATGCAAAGAATGCAATAAAGTTTTCCCTTACAAGTCAACTTATAAGAGACACTTGAGAGATATACACAACGATATGCCGCGGTTATATCTCAAGCATTAAAAGAAAGATGGGAAGTATGTCTGTGAGTTCTGTGAAAAGCCATATTCTCATACTAGAGACCTCAAAGTGCACTTAAAGAAAAAGCACAATTAAAGTTTTGTCTTTATTCATGAACCTACAGGGAATAGATTCCTCTAAAAGAGAAGATAACAAAACCGAGTGGAGTCTCTTAGAGTTGAAGTCTAGAAGTAAGTTAAAATGAAGAAAGCAGTCAAGAACTTTCCAGCCTCTGAGATCAATAAAATCATGTTTAAAATAGAGGCAATGAAGATTCCCATATTAAAAATTATTGACTTAGATTCTTGCCTAGAAAGCTACCTCACTCTTGAAGATAAAATAGAGAAGAGAGTCATTACTGACGAGTAATATGCTTATAAGATATATCCTTTCAATTACTTCCTTGCTGATGACAAGTTCCAAATAGAATTTGCTAATGAATATTATGCTCATTAAAAGGCAAAGTTAAATGAGTGTAGGCATATCATCTAGCTTGATGCTATTTTACTTGGTAAAGATCATGTGGCCTTCAGGCTTCCTTACTTGAAATGACTTAGATAGAATTCTTATCTGACAATAGATGTCAGAGATAAATTAGCTAGATAGTATAGCAGATAGTTGAAGGAATTGAAGAGCTTCACAAGCTAGGTTATGTTCATAAGACTTAAAGCCAGAGAACATCATGATGAACCTTCAGCCTCTTAGAGTTCATATTATTGACTTCAACAGAGCTCAAAGAGTGCAAGCCTCTGCATAAGGAAATGCATACGGCACTCCTGGATATTTCCCAGAGAGAGAGGATTGGAGAGATGGAGACACTTAATGGGATATCTGGGCTCTAGCAGTAATAATAATGAGAGTGACATGCCAAGAAACGATTACTTTAGCTGCAGGGGTGAGAGAGATTCTAAGCAGAGAATCAAACAAGATCTCGATAAAAATAAAATAAATGGAGGTCTCAGAGAACTTGCATACTCAACTATTATCAAGCCAAGCTAAGAGAATTAACAAACAATAGAAACAATCAAACATCAACTTAGAAAGATAAACTTCAGAGAACTGCCACATGACTCTAAGCGTATGTTTGTGTGAAATATTTTAAAAAACTCGCTTGTTATACTCACTTAAAATACTAATATTTAAACATTAAACCCCTACATAAACCCTATTAAACCTAATAAAGTATGCACTAATAGTCTACTTTTATCAATCAAAAACTCAATCAAACTACTGAAAGGGTTTTGGGGTTTTGAGTCTAAGTGGGAAAATTAATTTCCTTATATGAAAATAAAACATTAGATAAATTAGAATTACTTATTAATCATAATAAAAATTATCCAAATTTATGATAAAATTTTTTTAGTTTCGTTTCATTCAATTTTATTGAATTCTTACATAAACTAAAAGTTTAAGATTAATTTCAGATAAAATACTTATAAATCTAGTTTACGAGCTACTTGATCTTTTTTTAATTTTTTTCTTACCTTTGTACTATTTTACATTGAAATTTTTATATTTCTTTGAGAATTAAATGATAAAAATAGATTGTAATTTTAATTATAAATCCTTTGATTAATTTATTAATGATGAACTCATGACACTGTTTCCAAATCGATTAGTTAGAGACATCAATATGTTCTAATTTTCTTGCTTAATCCTATCAAATTACTATGAAAATATTTTAGATCTTTGAGCCTGGCTTTTATATTGCATTTCACTAATAAGCTTTTATTATGATTATAGCAAATTAGGAGTCTGAAAATTAGTGGATTGCTGGTTTTAAAGAATACTACATTGTTTACTCGAAACAAGCACCAGCGTGTTATTCTTAATTGATTGATCTTCGATCGTTTTTAAAATCTACTAATTTATATTAATATATACTTAAAAGAATATAAAGATATAAGTGGAATTTCTTCTTTGATACTTGAATTGAACTATGGGACCAATAGCAGAAGAGTTCATGTAATTTATAAAGTATTTTTTACAGTAGTTTTCTTATATAATGTAAACATAGTATAAATAAACTACTTTAAGTTGATGTCTTAGGTCTATCTTAAATTCCTATTTTCTCTGTCCTTGTTATTGTGGTGATTTTAAGTATTTTCAAAGCCGCTTAAACTATATAAATAAGGACCGCATACTCCTCCAAAGGTCGACTCCATAGTGCTGCCACCAGGTAGTTACAAATTATTGAATAAGTTTTATTTTTATGGAGAAAATGTATTTTAAGCCTTAAAGTTCAAATCTCTTGGAGAAACTTATAAGCTTTCATAAATAATACTATTTTATTAAAATATTTTGAATAAAATAATGTTTCAATTACATTAAGAAAAAAATTAAATTGATTTAGATCTTTGACTTAGAATTGCTCGTTTTCTTTTTTCAGATATTATATACAATGCATTAGTGGTTTCTTTTGATTCTTGGGGGAAAATTCTTAGTCTCAAAGTTTCTGATTATTTATAACTTAAAAAAGACTGTAACGTGATTTAACTTAATTTTTATTTAACTTACAAATCTATGATTACATTCTTGAATGTTTAGTGATAGGAATCAACGTTTTTCTTTAGATTTTTAATATTCTTAGGAATATAAAATTATATATACAAATTTCTTATTCTCAATAAACATTTTACTATGTATTTAATTATCCTTTTGCTTCTCATTGACTTAGGATGAAGAAATATACGATCTATACTTCCCATTTTATTTTTTATGATTTTAGTTATATAAATATGAATGTTTTAATTTTAGTAAAATGCTAAAGGGGTATTTTGTGCAAAATTCTTGTCTAATAAATCTATTGATTCTGAAATTTTATTGCTCTATTCTTCTTACAAATTCAAGCAACTTTTCTCTCCGTCGCTTTTTAGCTGATTTCCTAATTAAATTTTGAAATTTTAAGAGCTTAAGCTGGCATTATCATTATTTATAAATTCCTCTTAATATTATATGAAAAGAAATGAATTTTGTAATATTTAATAGTGATTTATTTATTTAAAATATATTGAAATACAAATTCTTGGAAGATAGAATTTCCTTAAGTGCATATTATTTTAAAGTAACAAGATTATTTAGATAGTCATATAAAACATAAAAAGGTATCATTGCTTCTCTAACAAACAACAAAACTTTAACTAGGAGTCCAAACATACTTAGACTTGTGTTGAATTCAAAGCTACTAATAATTCGTGTTGATATTAAAACATATAAAAATTTAATATTGGAAGTTCATGTTACTAAAACAATAAATTTGCAATCCCAACTTAAAATATTCTGAATGATAAATACTCGTAAAATACTAAAAAGTCAACTAATTTCATAAATACTAAAAAATTGCATAATAATTTTAAAGGAGTATCATCTAGTGGCTCATCAATGTCTATAAATTCTGATAACAAAATATCTGGAATCTTATCACTATAATATTTATAGATAATATAGCATAACTTATTAGAAAAGAATTTAAATATTATTTATCTGAAAATAACAATAAATCTCTTCTTAATACCTGGAGTTTATTTTAGACAAAGATGATTTTTAAGCTTAATTCTCTTTCTAGTATTGCTAAATTATTTTAACTTAATTTTTAATATATATAGCATTTTAATTTGATAAACAGCCATTATATAAATATTTATATTTTGATTAAAATTAACAAAATGAGTACAAAAATTGTCAATATTAATATTTATTAAAATGTGATCAATAATTCACATGAGGATGGGCTAAGTGTGGCTATTGTTCCAAATTAGTCTAACTATGTTTAATTTCTTACTATTTCTTGAAAAAACTGCTTGCACCTATTGGAGTTCCTAGATATTTATTAATCAATCTCTTCACTTAATATTAAGTCTTCAACAGGTTTATGATTTATATCTATTAATATATTCAAGCGATTCATTTTAAAGATTAAATGCTTGAGATTAGATTTAATTTCTAATATAACGATTAAACGTATTAATTAAAAAGGTGCAGATATTTCAATCTTAATATCATTTCCTTAATATTCCTAAGTTTGTTTCACAAATTTATAACCGAGAAACTTGTTTCTTTTTGATTAACTGGATAAAACCCCAAGAGTAATTTTTTAAGGAATCGTGAGTATGATAAATTAAATTAAGAATTCCTCATCTTCCAAATATATCAAAAGTCAAAACCCATTAGTGAGATTGGAAAAACGAGTAGAAAGTGAAAATTAAAAAGTGATTTATAAAACCCTTAATTTAAACTATTAAACGATTAAATATTTAAAATTACAAACATGGCAGACTTTGTTGCAGTCGAGTCTTTCAGCGAATACTGAGCTAGCGGGGCGAACTTAAGGTCATTTTGTAGCCCTTCGAAATCTAGGAGGAATTTGGGTGCTCGGGGCACACAGCACACGCCCTGGCGAAAGTTGCGCTTGATGTAGTATTTGCAGTCTCCCGGTCTACTAATTAATCACAACTCTCACTCAAGACAGCTGCATCAGGGAATGCCCAGTCTCTCACACGAAGAAAGACCAGTCTGGAGATGTCATCGCCTGGAAGGAAGATCTGCTCTTGAGCATTGGCCTTGAGGAATTGAGATACCTGGGCGCGGGGATCAAGCAATGGGTACTGAGTGGCATCGGGCGCCTACCTATAGGCAAGCAGGGAGGCATTCAGCTGCTCCACGAGTTGAGAAGAGGAGTGCTCGAACATCGGGACCTCGCCATGAGTCGACAATGGCTGCTCGACAAGGGGCTGCGCAAGACAAGTACATTCTTTGATGGCTTGCCCTCAGGAGGAGCGCTAGTGGTAGCAATTGCAGTGGATTAGTGCTCTGTCTCCTCATCAGAGCCGTTGGACCCCCTTCTTTGGCCAGGGAGTTGCGCGAAGTCAGCATGCACAAGCACAGTAGCAGACTACGGGGGCAACCTAGATTTACTCTAACATGAGTTGCAGATTTCTTAAAAGGCTATTAGGAATTCATTAAGAGATTTCCTCTGGATCACAGAGCTTTTACACTTAAACACAAGCCACTTTTCCACCCCATGCCTCAATTGGAATCCTGAGGCGCTACAGGAAAACGGCATTAAAAGCCACCCTGGCGAAGGAGGTCCAACGGCTCTGATGAGGAGACAGAGCACTAATCCACTGCAATTGCTACCACTAGCGCTCCTCCTGAGGCCAAGCCATCAAAGAATGCACAGGTCTTGCGCAGCCCCTAGTCGAGCAGCCATTGTCGACTCATGACGAGGTCCCGATGTCCGAGCACTCCTCTACTCAACTCGTGGAGCAGCTGAATGCCTCCCTGCTTGCCTATAGGTAGGCCCCCCATGCCACTCAGTACCCATTGCTTGATCCCCGCGCCCAGTATCACAATTCCTCAAGGCCAATGCTCAAGAGCAGATCTTCCTTCCAGGCGATGACATCTCCAGACTGGTCTTTCTTCGCATGAGAGACTGGGCATTCCCTGATGCAGCTGTCTTGAGTGAGAGTAGTGATTAATTAGTAGACCGGGAGACTGCAAATACTACATCAAGCGCAACTTTCGCCAGGGCGTGTGCTGTGTGCCCCGAGCACCCAAATTCCTCATAGATTTCGAAGGGCTACAAAATGACCTTAAGTTCGCCCCGCTAGCTCAGTATTCGCTGAAAGACTCGACTGCAACAAAGTCTGCCATGTTTGTAATTTTAAATATTTAATCGTTTAATAGTTTAAATTAAGGGTTTTATAAATCACTTTTTAATTTTCACTTTCTACTCGTTTTTCCAATCTCACTAATGGGTTTTGACTTTTGATATATTTGGAAGATGAGGAATTCTTAATTTAATTTATCATACTCACGATTCCTTAAAAAATTACTCTTGGGGTTTTATCTAACCATTTTTAGTTTAAATTTTTATTTGTATAAATTTGAATATGAAAGAATCACAATATCTATATAGATTTAAAAATATGGATTTAAGCTAATAAATATCATTATTGCAAAAATAAAATCAAAAATAATTATAACATAAATCAAAATAGTGCCAGTTAGATTTGCCAAATTGAACGATCTTAAACCATTCGATAGAGAATTCAAAGTTAACTAGAATTTACTATTGGAGCGACTATTTTTTTCATCACTGGAGTGAGTTAACGCGACTTTAATTCAAATGCAATTAATTCACTAAATTAAACCTCCAATTAAAGTCAAGTTAGCTCACTTTAGGGAAGAGATAAAATAGTAGCGCCAATAGTAAATTCCAGTTAATTTTGAATTCTGTATCGAATAAGCCTTAGATCTTTCAATATGGCCAACTTTAATTGCCACTATTTGGACTATATCATATATAATTTTGATTAATTTCCCCAATTCAATAATACTTTAGCAATAGTTTTTAGTTTTATGCATTTTTTATCATCAATTTATAAAATAATATATATTTTCAGGATACGATTCTTAGACTAAAATAGGAGGTGAGGTATTTAATAGGTTTTTATTGGAACCACTAATAATAGAACATATTAGCAACCGCTAGTTCCTCGCTTCCAATCGCTTTATTTATCAATTTGATGTTAGTTATTGTTTAGGCCTAAATTCAATTAGTTTAGAATTATATAAAGTAAATAATCATACAAACAATTAATCTGTATTTAAAAAGATTGATGCCACTTATCTGGCTATTTTACACGTTTTATCATATAGTTGGCATATTAAGAATAATAATGACTAATTATCAAAGTTTGTAAATTAATTATTTGAATGTCGAGCCACTATTACCTTGGGGAAGACTATTATTTCTGATTCTTTCTTAGACAGCAAAAGTAACAGTTTCAACGGTCCTGCCAAAATCATTGTTTTAAAAATATAAAAATTTCTTTGTTATTTAAGCCATTTCCCAGATTTATTGATTATTGATAAAATACAATTGAATCGGGGAAATGTAAAAATAAAAATTCAAATTTAAATTAATATATAATTACTGCTGATTTACTATGCTTTTTGTAGTAAATGCGAAAAGTAGCCACTTTGCTATATTTTTTACTGAAATAGCAAATTTTATTAGGTTTTTGTGTCAAAATCGATATGCATCATTAGTAACATCTATAAAGCGACCAAATTCTGTATTTTATACCAAAATGACCAAATTTACTATTCGTGGTCAAAATTTCTGAATTTGTATGTATGTCTCTCCCATTCGAGCAGAGTGGTCAAAAAAGTGGCCAAAGTGCATGATTTTAACTCAAGTGTCCAGATAGTGGTCAAAGCTGAGATTTGCACCAAAAGTGACCAGACTGCATGATTTGCACCCAAATGACCAGAGTAGTGGTCAAAATCTAAAAAAATCGCAGTTTTTACTCTGAATTTGGTATTATAAGTCACTTTTCACAAATATGCGGTGACCAAGCCAAATTTGGAGCAGAGTGGTCAAAAATCTTGAAAATAGTTGTTGCTGGTCAAATTTTTGCAAGTTTCTGTAGTCATAATGCTCAATACTGCAGCAGTACCTGCAAATCGCTGCTGGTCAAAAAAATCGAGCAGAAGTGAATTTGCTAGTTTTTTGCTGAATTCCTATCAAACTGGATAGCATGATGCTCAGAGCATCTCCTCTCTCACCAACCCATTCAATTCTTGAAATATCTGATTTTAAACCAATTTTTGTTCAATTATAGCCTATGTTGTTCAACACCTCTGGTGTTCAACTTGAGTGTATAGTAATTTGGTATATAGCGTTAGATTGTACAGAATTTGATGCCACTCGTCAAGAATTCACACTTATGAGCAGACTTATGCAAACTGCGATTTCGAGTAATACACATGCATTTATAGATTAATTTTAAGTACAGTATTAATAACAGCAGTAAGAGCAGCAGTAATTGTATAAGCAGTAAAAATGACAATGCATTAGGTATAAGCGCTTATAGAGATTTCAATGTATGATGCAATTCTTGTTTTTGAGTAGAATCTCATACAAAGCCATAACTCAGAGTATGTATCCATTTCTTGATACTGAATGCCCAGAGTCCTCGAACATCATCCTCGCTCATGTTTTTGATTACTTCTTGGATGCGCTTGACCAGCTGCACTCTATAAGTTAGTTAAATGAGTATGCTTACTTGCTGTTGATGTTCTGCTGCTTGAGGTTCTTTTTTATGTATGCAAACAACTATTCGATTGGGTTGCGCCAGGGCGAGTATTCTGCGTTGAAGAGTACGTTGACTTTGAAGCGACGAGCAGTCGCAAGCATCTCAGAATACTTATTAATTATGGCATTATCCATTAATAGCACCACCTTCTTATTGCATAGATCTTTGTCAGTTCTTATACTTCTCAGCGTCTGATATATAAAGTTCTCAAACAGCACTGAATCAAAAGCTCCCTCAATTATTTGAGTGGAGACCACTCTGTCAACTGCGATTGCAGATATCAAACCCATAGAATATTATTGTCTCTTCACTAATTGCTTTGCAATTGACAACTGCCTGGCTTTCTAACCATAATTACCTAAAATGGAAAGCATCTCCTGTCGATATTGAAAGATTGGTTTCTAAGGTTAGTCAAGCTGCCTTTCATTTATCATCTATGAATGGGGTTTGTTATACTCCTTGGATTCTTCAAATTGGCTCTGATTTTGAGATAAGTCATCTATAAGAAAAGTTGATTAGCTTAAATAACGAGAGTTGGACTGTCAATTGTGTTGTTAGATGGAAGTCTACTTATTACAGAATTGATCAGTAGAGTAACACTTAATTTGCAGTAAATGGATTCATACAACCTATAGGTGGAACCATGCAACCTGGAGTCATACAACCCGGATCCATACAACCGGGATCCGTACAACCTGGAGTCGTACAACATTAGGGTGGAGCCATACAACCTTTGAGTGGAACCATGCAACCTGAGGGGTGGAACAATACAACCTTGAGGTATCTTCAGGGTATCTTCTTTAAAATGGTTGTTGAAATTATTGCATGATTACAGGTGTTAAGGAGACGACTTGCATCTCTCTCACTTTTATGAGTTACCATAATCAAGAGTATCTCATACTGATACTGAAAGTATAGTTTCACTTAAACAGCGATTCATTCATTTGACAATAAACTATCCTAAGCTAACTTCCATCAACAACCACTTTCAATCTTTTGTACTTACTTTCATCAACATTAGAACTGCTTAAAACTGACAGCGACAACTTCCTTGGAGTTAGTTAGATCACCTCTCTTTACCTCTAACCCATCATTGAATGCTCGATTTCTTTAAGGTCGATTACAACTTTAGTTTTGACACTCTATCAATCAAAGGCGTGAGGCCTGAATGAATCCTTTTTATCTGCTCATCATCAGAAGTGATTTTCTTGGTACTGCTCTACAGCTTCAAATTCCTGAATTTTTTCAAAGTGCTTGATTGATTTCAAGGAGTATCTTCAACTTCTGGTATAGGAGACAAGTCTTTAGGCTATTGATGCATTGATTTCATTGTATAGCGAGGTGGAGTTTAAAGATTGACTGATTTTCTTGAGTTGTTCTATACCAATTAATCATGAGTAGCTTACTTTGGAACTGCTTGATGATATGCTCGATTTCTGCAAAATTGATTGGTTTCACTATTGGTTCATACTACTTGCACCTGAATGGGGCTTCGAAATCGAATTGCCTTTAATTTACTTGTTGAAGGCTGGATGCTTGCTTATGTAAGCTTTTTAGCATCTTGTAGTCCAATATTTTATGAACTAATTTAAGCTGGTTAAAGAGTGGTTTTATAAATGAGATTGCATCCAACTCTTTCGATGATTCTGAAAAGTATAAATGATCCTACTGCTTTCCAAACAGCATCCCTCCATACTGCAACTCTTTATCACCAGCTATGATTCTACTGTGCTTCTTGGCTGCAATCACTCTGGATACGTTATTCTTCCTCTTACCAAGAATACTATTCTAATTTAGTGCCCACTGCTTAGGAGGCAAGTAGTCAGACCTGAAGTTGCTTTCATCCACTGATATAATTACTGCATCCTCTCTTAGAAACTATGATAGCAGGCAACTCACCCATAAGCGCTTGCTGTTATAAGCAGGATCTCTATATATGACATTCGCTGCCTCTGTCTTGCCAAACTTCAGATGAAACTACTCCTTGAGAATTTTGTGAATCGTTGAGATGCAAGGCACTTTGAATGGATACTTTGATGGCGAGCTTATCTTCATTTCTTGCAATCAATTATGAATATTTCTTCCAGTGCACTGATAAATCCCAACCTCTTCAATGCATTCGCCAACAGCAGCAACAGCTGCTCATTATCTCTCTCCCTCCTCTTGCCAGATTTTTTTGGTTCTTAAGGATGCAATACTTTGGTTTTCAACTCATGCTTAAACTTCTCAACAGTTTTTGATACAAACTCTGCTGTCACTCGCAACTTCTTAGAAATTTACTTTGGCTTCAACTAATCTTCCATTTACATCCTTACTATCTCTAATCGTTTATGGGCAAGCTTTGCTTCTCAAGGTTTTAGGTATGGATTACAATCCTTCGGTAATTCATGGTTTAGCTACATTCTATTCTGTATAAGAGAGAGTAAACCTGTTTATATCAACTGCACTGGCTATCCTTCTTAAATCGACTGGGGTTTCTAAATTAGCATTATATTAGAATGTTTCTTAAATCTTAATTTATTTGACTAACCTGCTTTGAAATGCGAAATTGACTCAAGAACTGCTCCAGAAATTGACACAATGAATCATCGTCATACATACTCTTGATATCAATCACGTCATTCAAGTAAGAATCTATACCATCCAAAGGCATCTTAATGATTAACCCTCCTTATAAAGAATCCACTTGAGGAGGAACTTCACCAGAATTGAGGAGTGTTCCCGTATTATACGAATACTTAGCTGGTGCAACCACTTGAACGAAATTCTTACCCAAAATTACAGGTCCCCACTTTACGATTTGCTTGTCTTGAATCTTGACTCAACTCTACTTAATGCTTTCAAAGGAGTGCTGGCTAAGATGATCGTCGCTGACGATCGAGGTGAGCGATTATTCATACTAAGACTGCGAATGCATTTCAGAGTGATTGCTTGAATTTTATGATTTCTTGGTTGTATTCATATTTATTATATTAGAATTTAATATAATAACTATTAGTATTAGTGTAATCTCTTATTGAGATATAAATATAATAATCAATATTAATAATGACCAAAATATGGCAAGAGTAGCTATAGTAATGATAGAATCCATTGGAGGCATATTAAAGCCAATTGCCCAACTGAATAGCATTAGTAATTAAAGCTTAAGGTACAAGGGAGACAACTAAGAACTTATCCGATTTGTGATAGAAGTCATGAACTTTTAGGTATAGGCCTGCTTAAGCTTAAGAGCTTGGTTGATCAACTCAGCACCTGTTCACAACTAAGAGTAGTATAGTTTGAGCTTCAAGTATTAACGAAGCGTAGCCTTATCAGTAAAATATATAGTCTTTAATACCTAAACAAGCTCTTTATATTTATTATTAAGTAATAATCATGTAATTCTATAATAAAACTTAAGAATGAAGTCAAGCAAACTTACGAAGCAGCACTGCTTCACCTTCAAGCACTCTGCTCATGCACCTGGTGAATACATCGTGGAGATTTACAAGGCAAGATTTTCAACATAAGTAATGGTTCCTCAAGTATAGGTGATCGATGAACGCTTCAAGCGAACTTACAAGTTCCAGGTGGATCCTCAAAGTGGATTTTCAAATGTTGTACTTCTGGAGGTTGCTCCGAGTGAACCAATTGTGGTGGTAACCTATAAGTGGTGTGGCTATCATAACGTAGGGATATACCCATTCAAGAAGGAGGATCCACACATGCACTAATAGTATATTCATCTTGATCTTGACGATCCTTCAGACGGTTGGTTCTTCAGC